>VMDO01008835.1:0-81198 GCA_007922755.1 Pedetes capensis
ATCTTTAGTTTCCAACACTTTAAAGAGATCTTTTGCAACAGCTTTTCCCAATGCAATGCATCTTTTGATTTCTTGAGTGCTGCTTCCGTAGTTGCTGATTGTAGAACCAAGTAAAGCAAAATTTTGAACAACCTCAATCTTTCTTCATTTATCATGAGGTTCCTTACTGACCCACTGGTAAGGACTTTTGTTTTCTTGATGTTGAGGCACAATCCATCCTGAAGGCTGTGTTCTTTGATCTTCATCAGTAAATGTTTCAAATCCTCTTCACTTTCAGCAAGCAGAGTTGTGTCACCTGCATAACACAGGTTGTTAATGAGTCTTTCTCTAATCCTGATGCTGCATTCTTCTTCATAAAGTCCAGCTCCCTGGATTATTTGCTCCACATAGAGATTGAAGAGGTATGGTGAAAGGATACAGGCCTGATGTACACCTTTCTTGACTTTAAACCAGGCAGTGTTTCCTTGTTGTGTTTGGATGACTGCCTCCTGGTCCATGTACAGATTCCTCATGAGTATAATTAAGTGCTCTGATATTCTCATTCTTCAAAATGTTGTCCATAATTTGTTGTGATCCACACAGCCTTTGTATAGTCAAAAAAGGATAGACAGCTTTCTGGTATTGTCTGCTTTCCACCAATATCCATCTGACATCAGGGACCAGAGACATCCCTGGTTCCATTCCCTTTTCTGAATCCAGGTTGATTTTCTGGCAGTTCCCTGTGAATATACTGCTGCAGTTGCTTTTGAATAATCTTTAGCAAAATTTGATTTATGTGAGATATTAATGATATCATTCAATGATTTCCAAATTTGGTTGACTTCCCTTCTTGGGAATAGGCACAAATATGGATCTCTTCCCGTCAGTTGGCCAGGTACCTGTTTTCCACATCTCTTGGCATAAACAAGTTAGTACCTCCAGTGCTACATCTGTTTGTTGAAACATCTCTGTTGGTATTCCATCAATTCCTGGAGCCAGTGTTTTGCCAATTCCTTCAAGGCAGCTTCCACTTCTTCCTTCCTTCCTGATCATATGCAATTTCTTGAAATGGTTGGTCATCCACCAGTTCTTTTTGTATGATGACTCTGTGTATTCCTTTCATCTTCTTTTGATGTTTCCTGCATCGTTTAATATTTTCCCTATAGAATCCTTCACTATTGCCACTCGAGGCTTGGATTTTTTCTTCAATTCTTTATGCTTGAGAGAAACAAAGCATGTTCTTTCCTTTTGGCTTTCTATCTCCAACTCTTTGCACAAGTTATTATAATATTTGATTTGTATCTTCTTGAGCTGCCCTTTGAAATCTTCTGTTTAGTTCTTTAAATTCCCCATATCTTCCTTTTACTTTAGCTGCTTGATATTCAAGGGTGAGTTTCAGAGTCTCTTTTGATATGTAATTTGGTCTTTTCTTTTTTTTACTGTCTTTTTAATCATCTTTTGCTTTTATCATGAATGATGTCTTTGATATTATGCCACAACTCATCTTGTCTTTGATTATTAGTGTCTAATGCATCTAGTCTGTTCTTTAGGTGGTCTCTGAGCTCAGGTGGGATCTACTCAAGGTTATACCTGGGCTCTTGTACACCTGTGGTCAGCAAAGATATCTTCTGATATTAAATAAATTTGAGTGGAGAATTGTGCTGTATTATAATCAATGAAATGCTACTGTCTTAGCCTGTGGGCTAGAATACAGTAGTACTTGCTCTTACTGACTGGTGTGTGTATGTGTGTGTGTGTGTGTGTGCACGCACACACACACAAATGTGTTGATGGACCCCTCCCTCTGTGAACAGACGAGCAGGGGGTGTGCAGAATAAAGGAACAATGGCAGTTGAGATGCCTGGTCTGAGAGTGTGAATGCAGATGTTTTCTAGAAGGTTCATTTTATTCAGGTTTTAAAGGATGCAAGAAAAATATTTACTTTAAATGGCTGCTATTCATTATAAATAAACCTGTTTTAATCAAGGTAAGCCCAGCAGGCCTTATACTCGGGAGTACTTAGTGAGAATTAATAGTTATTATGTGGTTGAGATAAAAATAAAAAGAGATGCTGGGCATGGTAGCTCACATCTGCATCCTGGCAACTCGGGAGGTGAAGGCACGAGGAGGCTGGGTTTGAGGCCAGAGGCAGCCTGCATTACTTAGTGAGACCCTGTCTCAAGATAAAAATAAAAAATGGGCTTGGGGTGCTGCTCAGTGGTAGAGTGCTTGCAAAGTATGTGTGAGGCCCTGAGTTCAGCCCCTTGTTGTTAGGTGCCATGGAGTCGTGTCTGACTCATAGCAATCTCATAGGGTTTTCAATGGCTGATTGTTTTTTGGGATTGCCTTGGGAGTGGATTCCCGCATTCTTCTCCCATTTTTGTGGTGCTGGGAATTGAACCTGGGACCTCAGAGACTGTAGAGCGGTGCTCTACCAACTGAGCTAAATCCCAGCCCTTTAGCCCCTTAGTACTGCAAAAAACAAATAAAATAAAATAATATAATAAAGAGACAGCTGGGTGTGGTGGTACACATGCACGCACACATGCAAACACACACACACACACACGCACACACGCACTCTCTGTGAGAGGAGAGACTAGAGCACCTGCATGAGAAACACCAGGGAAGATGGGAGTATGTGGTTCTGCTGCTGATACTCCCACAAACACCTGGGCTGTTACCACGCTGACTCTGGCAGCAAATTCAAGATGGTTTCATATGTATGAGAAAGAGGAATAGATTCTTCCCCAAAGAAAGACATGAGATGTGTGTGTACATGATAAAAGAGCAATCTGAGTTAGTATGAACCTGTTCCAGTGCTCTTAAACAGCTTTATTGAGAGATAATTCACCTATCATGAAATCTACCCATTTAAAGTACAAAACTCAGTGGTGGTTGGTATATTCACAATTGGGCAACAACCTCCAGCATGATCTAATTTTAGATTGTTGTTATCACCCTCCAGAGCCCCCATTCCATTACCCTGCACTGCACCCCTAGTCCCAGGAAACCGCCTGTCTCCTCTGTCTCTGGGTTTGCCAGTGGCAGACATTGCCTGTGAATATTGCAGAGCGATTCCTGTCCAGGTCCTTTCTCTTAGCATGATGTCCTCAGGCCTCGTCTGTATCAGCTTTGCTCCTCTTCCCTGAGGAACAATATTCTGTGGCGTGGATTCATCATCTTTTGTCTGCTCGTGTGTCATGGAGGTTAGGATTCATTTCTTTTTTGGTCGTCATGCACAATTCTGCTATGAACAGTTTCATGTGGAAATATGTTCTCATTCCTCTTACTCATTTACCCAGGAGTGGGGAGGAGACCCAGTGTGATTCTGTGTGGAACAATTTGAAGACCTGCCAGTGTTTTCCAAAGTGGTTGCACCACACTGCCTTCCCACCAGCAACATCCCAGAACCCTGATTCTCCGCATCCTCGTCAGTACTTACTATTACTCTTCCTTCTGGTTATTACCACCCTGGGGGCTGAGGTTTTGGTTTCCTCTCATGATTAATGACGTCAGCCATCTTTTCAAGTCCTGACTGGCCATCTACATTTTTTCTTTGGAGATGTGTCTACTCAAATCCTTTGCCCATTTTTAATTGGGTTACTTGTCTTTTTATTATTGAGTTGTAAAAGTTTTTTAAACTTTTGGTCTGGATACAAGTCCTTTATTATATATAGAATTTGCTAATTTCCCCCCTCCATTCTGTGGATTATTTTTCCTTTTTTGGGAATGTTGTCTGTAGCTTAAAATTTTTGTTTTTTATTGTACATTTTATTTTATTATTAATTTATTTTTATTAGTAATTTTTTAGTTAGTATACAAATTAATGGGTTTCCCTGTGACATTTCCACGTATCCACATCATTGCACGTTGCTCATGTTCACTTCCCCTCATTCTGCTTGTGCATCTACACACGCACACACATGTGCACGCACACGCACACACACACACACACACACACACACACTTTAATCTAGATTCTGCAAATGAGAGAAAAGGTGATATTTGCCTTTCTTCCATTCACTATCCTTTCTTTTTCCTCTTCCCTTTCCTTTCTCCCCCAAATAGTACCCCTTCTACTTTCATGATTCATGTCATAAAATTTTAATTTTAACAAAGTCCAACTTTTCTTTTTCTCTTTTGTTTTTTGTCTGTTTGATGTTATGTGTAAGAAACCACTGCTAACTCAAGATCACAAAGACTCATGTTTTTTTCTGAGCTTTGTGGTTTTAGCTGTTACATTTGTGTCTACAAGACTTTTGAGCTAATTTTTGTGTATGGAATGATGCAAGGGGCCCAATTTTACTCTCTTATTTGTGACTATCCAGTTGTCTATCACTTTTTGTTGAAAACTCACTACTTTTCCCATTGAATTATCTCTGTGGAAAATCAATTGCCTGTAGTGTTGGGGTTCACTTCTGCATGCTCGGTTCTACTCCATTGTTCCTCACGTGAACGTGTTGTAAATGTTCTCCAGGTTGTTGTGAGCCTTTGTTTGATTTCCAGAACTCTGAGGAAGTTGGTTTTGACTATTTCCTCAGTGCTTCTGTTGTTTCATGGAGGAACTGATGCCTGGAGCTTCCTGCTCTGACCGAGAAGCTCCTCTCCCATAATTAGACAGGATCACTACTGGCCGCACTGGAAACCATAGAATCTTGGCAAGACCGCTAGCCCATGACAGCTTTAGTGTAGAACATTCTGTGCAGAATCTATTGCTTGCTCCCTCTCACTTTTGGGGACTCCCAATGCTGGTGGCATTTTCATTGCCCTGAGAAGTCCTGTTATAAACAGCCATTGAAATATTTGCCAAGAGAGACCTGAACATGTTTACCTGCATAACTCTCTTTTCTTTTCTTTTCTTTTCCTTTCCTTTCTTATTTGTTCTTTTCTTCTAGGCACACCCTGGCCTCATTTTGGGACCACTTTTTGGAACTAATGCCCCAGAAGTTGGATGTCAGATGAGAGTGACCAAGCTCCCACAAAAGACAATTGGAGTACTTTGAGCCTTTATTTCTCTCTTCTTGATTCCTCATCTGGTTTCTAACAGGGCTGATGCTCTTTTCTGCCCAGGTTTGGGAATGAGTGTGAGTCCAGCTGACTTACACATCCCAGCTCCGTTCCAGATGGCACTGCAGTGTGAGTTACGTCCTCCGCACCCTCTTTGGTTAACAGCAATTTCTGAGGAACAGCTCAGACTCTGGGCAGAGGAGACTAGTGGTCTGTGTCACATACATACATGCACGCACGCACACACACGCATGCACACACTGACACACATCTGCACGCGTGGATAGAATCCTGCCCCATGTTGGGAGCACAGCGGGTTGGATGGCGGGCCTCCCCTGTACCCTACAAGAGTAGCTTTGCGCCTCCATCACCGGGTGTGAGGACGTGATTGGGGCCATGGTCTACATAAGAGTGGGCAGACCTGGCATGGGCAGCTCCCACAGTCTCTGCATTTGGGGTAAGAGCTCTGTGCCCTGGCCTGGGGGGAGGGTCAGGAAGTTCTTCTAGTTCTGTCTTTGCCCCTGCTCTGGGACTGCCACCTCCCATTCCTGGATCTTCTGCATTGTCACCATGAAGACTCTGAGCATCAAGATTCCCACAGCCCTTGTTGGCTCCAGAGTTCCTTGAATTTCCTGATGTGTGATGTCTTCTTGTTGGGCCCACACGGGTCATGCGTCTGCAAAGTGCTCCCTTCTGGTTTCTGTCTGCACCGAGGTTGTGGCTTCCTGCCATGTGGCCCATAAACCCCAGGGTTCAGGGCCAAGTGTGAAGAACGGGCAAACGAGGGAGTCTCCTCCCTTCCCCAGGCAGGCAGAACGAAGGAGGCCCCTGCCTGCCCCCCGGCAGCATGTGCTGTGGCTCCCATCGCAGGCCTGTGTCACCCCCCTTTTCCTCACATTTTGTGAGGCCTGCCTGGGGCCTCTCCGCCCCCCTCTTCCCGGGTCTGATGTCGGAGCCACAGGCTCCAAAGCAGCACTCTGTGCCGTGAGCAGCTGCAGGTGTGGGTGGAGGCGGCAGTCGCAGGAGGCCAGCCCGTGACTCATGGCTCTGGGGGCACCTCTGTAGCTGCTGCAAGTTGGTGAGACCCACACAGGCACCGCAGAGGGCGGAGAGCACCAGGCACTGCGCTTGCTTTGCTGATGCGGTGGAGTGAGCCTGTAGTGCCGCTGCCACGGTGGATCAACCGTGAGCACCGCTGGGCCCCGTGAGGGCGGTGCTGAGGCCCAGCTGCCCGGTGGAGGCCAGCAAGTCCCTCTCCCTGGCTAGTCTGTGGCTGTGTCACATCCTGCCTGGGTGAGGAGGGACCCCCGGGAGCCTGCAGGGCCAGTGCTGCTGGCAGCTGGGCTGGGATCAGGCTGCGGTTGTCAGGACAGGGCGCCTGTGCACTGTGGATGGGGCCGACCTGCGCGGAGCACACGGGCGAGGTCTCCTGCATTGCTCCCAGCTCTCTCTGGACATTCACAGGCACCTCGAGTGTGTCGTCCAGCACCCACGCTGCAGCGTCCCCTGCTGGCTGACCTCCTCATCTTTCCTGTCAGGGAACCTATCGACCTGGGCATCATCCTTCTCCCAAAATACAATTAACCACTGAAAACCCTATGAATAGCACAGAAGAGTGACAATAGTGTTTCCTCTGTTGTACATAGAGTCACTATGAGTCAGACACTGACTTGATGGCACCTTACAACAACAATCTGAAAGCAGCAGCTGCAGTGTAGCTCAGTTGGTAGAGTGCTTGCTGTGCGTGCTCTGAGGCCATGGATTCTACCCCTAGCACTGCAAATATGAGAGAAGGACTGAAAGCCCCCTTCCAAAAATAATCAGCTATCGAAAACCCTATGAATAGCAAAGAAGCACTGACAATTGTGCCGGGCATGGCATAGTGTTGGGGCGTGGTCCCCTCCGTTGTCCATAGGGTCGCTATGAGTTGGGCCTGACTCAACAATACCTAACAAAACAGCAATCTGAGAGCATCTCCAGAATCCATATCAGCCGGGGAGTGCTGGCGGGCATATGGGCGTGGACATCTCCCACCACGTGGCAGTGTCGCTGAGCTGGTGCCTTCTGGCCTGCAGGCTGCCCTGGAGAGCTGAGACCTGGTGCCCACTGTCCAGGCACTGGCTCTCACCTGTGAGCCCAGGGGCCAGAATGCAGGTTTCTATAGAAGCTGGTGGCAGGGAAACAGCACTGACGGACAGGACTATGTTGTTGAGGTCCTGGAGTTCAAGGTATAGGAAAGGAGGCTGACTCTACAGGCCATAGGGGCCTGACCTGAGCACTTTGCTTTGTTTGCGAAGGGTGACTCTCTCTGGGGTGGGTAGGCTGGGTAAGGAGGGCCCCAAAGGACAAAATTACAAACATTTAGATATGAATTGGCTTTATTTGTGCTTCTAGAATGGAGCAACACTACATTCCATTGGACAGAATAAGGGTTGTGATGATCAAGCAGGTGAGGTTGGTTTTACACCCAGAACAGGGCTGAAGAGAGGAAAAAACAAGAAAAAGCAGAGTAGGCATTTCAAGGTTACTTTCCCTCTGAGGCCACACTGGGAGAGAGAGCAGTAGAGGGCTGTGGGTAGCACTGGTTACCTTTCAAATGTAAGTGTTACACAGAGGGAACTTCATTATCTTGCCAACTACAGGTCCTGTTTGGGAAATGTGGCCCCTCATTTCTCCTGGTTTCCTGGAGGATGAGATGACGGTCCTTTTCTGCTTGGTGGCACAGAATCCGGCCTGGATGACCCCATCTTGACCTTGGGTTTGGGGGGCTCAGCGCAGGGGCCTCTCTCCAGATGATGGCTCCTGTGATGCCTCCTTCACCAGCACAGCGTCGGCGGAGGGTCCACTGCCTACAGCTCCATACCTGTCTGCAGCCTGGAGGCAGTGTGGGGAGAGGGCGGAGGCCTGCAGGGAGGCGCCCAAGGCGCAGAAGGGATGTGGGGCAATGGCTGGCCATTGTTTGGACCAAATTTTCTACTAGAAACTATAGAGATGGGAAGAACGGGAGAAAACAGAAACAAGAGAGACATGTTTGGCAGAGGACATGGGCCCAGGTCGTGACAATACTCAAGACCACAAAGAGAAAGGAGGAGCCAGGGGCCCTGGCACCCAGGCCACACCCTCCTGCAGGCCACAGCCAGTTCTGAGCAGAGGTAAGTTGCTGACCCAGATGCTTGGCAGACAGGGGACAAAGGGTGATGTTTAGGACATGCCAGTGGGAGAGCTCCACATTGCAGTCCCCTGTCTTTGGGAGGTGACCAAAGAGCTCCTAGACCATATTGGGAGGAAGCAATAACCCTAAATATTTAGTCTTTGAATCCACGAATATGGTAGATTTTATTTGGTTTTTTAGTGTCTCTCAGGAATGTTTTACAGTTTTCTGGGTAGGAGATTTGTACACCTTGGGCCCCGGACCACAGCAGGGAGGAGGCAGACCACAGCAGCCAGCTTGGATCTGCTCTTTCTCTGAATATATGGAATTGATCTTCCTAGTCTGATGGGGAGAAAGAAAAATGTCAGGCATTTGAAGGCTCAAAAATCCCACATAAAATTTCAGCAAATGGAATCCAGCTCTAGCTGCAAAAGGGAACCTATGGAGATCAAATTGGAAGGTTAGTTTTATGTTTGACAACCAATCAAGGGGCTGGGTACCATCACGCATGCCTATCATCCTAGTGACTTGGGAGGCTGAGGCAGGATCATGAGTTCAATGCCAGAGGCAGCTTGAACAACTTAGTGAGATCCTGTCTCAAAAAGAGTTAAAAAGGGCTGGGAGTATGGTTTACTGGTAGAGCACTTGCCTAGTATGTGTGAGGCTCTGGATTCAACCTCCCAGAACTGGCAGGGGATAGGGGGAGGAGAAGAAAAGAAAAGAAGAAAAGAACATCAATCAAGGTGACTTGTTATTGTTGTTAGGGGCCCTTGAGTTGGTGTCCAACTCATAGCAACCCTACCGAGAACAGGAGAAATAATACTGTTAGTGTTTCTCTGCTATTCAGAGTTTTCAATGGATGGTTGTTTTGGGGAGTGGGTTGCTGGGTCCATCTCCCAAGCCTACAGCACATGGTATTCCCAGGTGGTCTCCCATCCAAGGACTAACTAGGCCCGACCCTACTTATCTTCTGAGATCTGACGGGATTGGGCACCACAGTGGTATGGCTGCAGTCTAAAACTAGACCTTTCTGTTTTTTTGCCATGCTGAGGATTGACCTTGGGGTTTTGCACATGCTAGGTAAATGCTCTACCATTGAGCAATACCTCCAGTCCTGCAGGGTACCTATTGTTGTTGTTAGGTGCTGTCCAGTAGTGTCCGACTCATAGCAACCCTTATAGGGTTTTCAATGGCTGATTGTTTCAGGATTGCCTGGGAGTGGGTTGCCACATCATTATGTTTTTTTTGTGGTGCTGGGAATCGAACTCGGGACCTCAGAGATTGCAGAGTGGTGCTCTACCAACTGAGCTAAATCCCAGCAGGGTACCTAGGTGGAGAAAAATCATGTAATTATCTCAATAGAATCAATGTATTTTATAAAGTGCAATATTTTCTCTTAATTTTAAAAAAAGAACTCTTAAGCTGGCAATTGATCAAACTTTCTTTATCTGATGAAAAATATAGTAAATATTAAGTGGTAATTTTGTTTCCATTCTGAGATTGAGAATGAGAAAAATCACTGTTTGTATTTCTATTAGTCAGTGTTCAGTGTTTGGGTTATTATTAAACATAGTACTAGAAGTCCCAGCCAGTGAAATAAAAAGTATAAAGAAATGTAGAAATGAAGCTAGGCACAGTGACACAAGCCTTTAATCCCAGGGACTTGGGAGGCTGAGGCAGAAGGATCACAAATTCGAGACCAGAGACTGCCTGTGTAAGTTTGTGAGACTCTCTCTAAAAAAGAAAAAGAAATGGACTGGTGGTGCAGCCAAGTGAAACCAAGTACTGCCTGTGTGTGTGTGTGTGTGTGTGTGCGTGTGTGTGTGTGTGTGTATGAATATATATGAATAAAATGTATACGAATTAGCGTGGGATCAACAAAACTGTCATAATTCCCAAATGACATGTAATACATAGACGATCCAAATGATTCTCTAATATAATCTATTATAATTAATTTATTAATTTACCAAGGCCTCTGGGTACAAGGTTAAGACACAAAAGTCAATTATATTTCTACATAATATCAACAATTATTAAATGAAGTTAAAAAATAACCTCATTTAGGCCAAGTATCTGGGAATATATCCAACAAAAGATATGGAAAGCTTCTACACACACACACAAAAACAAAACAAAACAAAACAAAAACAAACTATAAAGTATGCTTGAGAGACACTGAAAAGCTAAGTAAATGGAAAAACAAAATATATTCATGGGTCTGAAGACTAAAATTTTAGAGTATTGCTTCTTCTTAAAATGGCCTATACAGAATTAATGAACTGCTAACAATATATCAGAAGGATTTGTAGGAACTGACAAGTTGATTCCATAATTTAAATAGAAACATAAAAGGCTAAGAATTGCTTAGAAAAACTTAAAGAACAGTTGGAGACATTCACTAGTAGACATCAGGACCTAACACTGCAACAGTCATGAAGACAGCACAGCATTGCAAGAAATATGTACAGATTGAAAACATTTTCAAAAATAAGTAATGCTGCACCCATTGTATATCCAAAAGATACCGATATTTTAAAGGTAGGGTCTTGCTGTGTTGCCTCAGCTGGCCCTGAACTCCTGGACTCTAGCAATCCTCTTTCCTTAGCCTCCTGAAGGTGGATAACAGGCGTGCCACTGCGTCCAGCACAAAAATAATAACCTTGGCCTCTATTAGGTACAGAAAATAATTTCAGTGGATGGTGGATCAGACATGAAGAAGAATTAATAAGGCTTTCAGAGTACAATGTGGGAGACTCTCCCTGTGGGAGATCAGAACTCAGAAAGCACAGACATAAAGGAAAAGATGGATGAATTGAGCTATATTAAAATTTATAACTTCTATTCATCAAAATCCACACTGGAAGAATGAAAGAAGGCATCTGCACCCGTAACACAGGGCTCATGAGAAGACCAAGAACTCCTACAGATCGATACAAAAAGGGTGGAGGCCCTCGCAGAACAATGTTGAAGATCTAACTGGGCTCTTTGCAGATGAGGTGCTCTAAATAGCTAATGAACATATGAAAAGCACTAAACCCATCAACCAGGAACGAGATTCAAATCAGAACCACAGCAAGATGCCGCCTCACTACCATAGAACAGGAAAGATGGAAACTGACAGCCGGTGAGATGCAGAGCCCCAGGACGCTTGCCCCCTGTGGCGTGTCCATGGAGCCAAGCTCCCTGACAGCCCTACAGCTCATGGCCCGGCCGTCCTATTCCTGGTCTGTCTGCCGCTCCCTTTGTGCACAGGAAAAGCTTTCTGTTGCCATCATTTGTTGTACCTCAAACCCAGACACCACATGAATATCCCTCTGTGGCAGAGACGGACAGATGGTGCAAGGTTCACCTGACAGTTCCGAAGCTGTTGTGAAAATATTGCTTCATGTGACGCTGAGTGAGTCACACAGACATAAGGTTGAGCAAAACACAACGGAAGCAGGAGAGCCAGTGTTGCACAATCTTGTTCACACCGAGGCCAGAGCTACCCCAGGCTGTGGAGGAGAGACTGGCGGGCACCAGGCAGGATGGGCTCTGATGCTCCCTGCACGCCTCCGGGTGGTGACGCGGCATGCCCACTGAGCAGACACACACTCAAGGTGGACATTTTCCCCTGTGCCTACCATGTGTCAACAAAAGTTTATTCAGTAAAAGAGGAATAAGTGGAAGTTGGGGCTGATGGCAGCTCCTGGGCGGCCCCTTCAGAGTGGATGTCTCAGCTCTTAGTGGAGCGCAGTTTGGCACAGGTAGCACTTTAACACCTCAGGCACAGATGTGAGTTCACAGCACCTTCAACCAGCTACTGCGAGGCTGGGGCACACGCCTCTCACCTGCCTCCCTTCTCTGTGGTCCCCAAATCTCCCTTCCCTTTAGGCTACTGTCCTGGTGGCTTGCTCTGATCCTATAGGCTGGAAGATAACTCTGGGTTCCAGATCCTCTCATTATCAGAGAGGAAAGAAAAAGGCCAAATGCGCTGTGTACAGGCGTCTCTCAGAAGTCCAGAGAGGCCCACACAACTGCCATGTTTAAAGACCCTGTACACACACACCCGGGGGGTAATTGAAATTATGTGTGTTTTAAATTTACACATTTAACAGGTCCTTAGTTTGAATATCCCTCCTTTTATCCCTAACACACACCCACACCCACACCCCACAACGACTGTGTGGATGATGTCATTTGAATAAACAATTGAATTCCTACATTTGGTGTCTTTGTGTAGGTCAGGCCCAGGCCAGCAGCGCTGGTTCCCTCCACTGCTCTCACCCCTCGCCCTGAGAGCCCCCTGAAGCCAGTTTATTCACTGCATCAGTGGGCCTGAGTGGAATATTCAGTCTCATTTCCAAGCCAAGAGGCTCCTGGGGTTCCCAGCAGGCCCATCTCGGGGCTGTTACCGCCTTGCTGCCTCTTGTAGGGTCCAGCGGCTCACCCAGCCCTGGCTCTGCCCAGGAAGGACAGTGACACCGCAGAGGGTCTGGGGATGATGAATGTGTCCTCACCAGGCTGCCACAGGGGCAGAGCACTGTTCTGTGTGTGGCCGGGAGAGGCTGCGGCCATTTGGGGACGCATCTTGGAGCTCAGCGTATGCACCAAGTCCTGTCACATTTGGAAAACTGGAACGAGATGGAACCGCATTCCTTCTAGGTGAGACAGTAAGTTCCAAGGGAAGAAAACAATTTGCAAGAAATGTACTGGAATGTTCGAAGACAGCTAGAACTTGAAGGAGTGCAAGGGATGTGATGAGAGGGCAGGATTACTCCACGCACTGCCAGAAAGGCCTGGGCTCCATATTCTGACAGGAGGAAAAGTCATGCTAGGAGTACAAAATGCCCAGTCCTCACCTTCCCTTGACGGTACCCGCCTCTGAGGCCAATCCAGGCGTGACTGGCTGTGATGTTCCCGCTGCTACTTAGTTGTGTGAGGACTTCATTGCATCTGCTTCTCTTCCAATCAAGACAGAGCTAGTAAAGACCAACTTCACAATAAGAGCCACACATATTTGCTGAATAAATTAACGTTTATGTAATTGTGTACATTTCAAAGGAGATTTTTTTTTTGAAGTTCTTAGGGGTTGAACCTAGGGCCTTACACATACTTTGTAAGTGGTCTAGCACTGACGTGCACCCCTAGTCCATTTTTCATTCTTTGAGTCAGGGTCTTGCTAAGTTGCATAGGTTGCCTTTGGCCCCGAACTCTCCAACTTCCTGCCTCTACCTCCTGAGTAGCTGGGACTACAGTTATGGTCCCTAAGGAAAAAAAAAAATTAAAATATAATTAGGACACCTTTGGGACTGGGGTTTAGCTCAGTTGGTAGAGTGCCTGTCTGAGCTGGGGTTGCAGGTCAGTGCTAGAACATTTGCAAAGTATGTGTGACGCCCTGGTTTCAGTCCTCAGCACTGCAAAAATAGAAGGATGTGGCAATCCATTCCCAAAGCAATCCTGAACCAGTCAGCCACTGAAATCCCTATGAATAGCAAAGAAGCACTGACATAGTGCTGGGCATGACACAGTGTTGGGGAATGTTTTTTCGGTTGTACATATGGTTGCTATGAGTTAGACTTGACTCAATGGAACCTAAGAATAACAACAGGATGTGTTTGGTTGCGAGGAACAGAAGCCCTGAGCTCTATACCTCACCAGTTAGGAGTGTGTGACCTCATGTGACAGGGTGCCCCAAGGCAGGTAGCTCCAAGCCTGGCCAGTCGGGTGACTCCACAACATCTTGGAGACCAGGGTCATCCTCATTCCACTCCGCTGTCCCCTATAGGTCAGCTTTGTCTACAGGACTGTTGTCTTCATGGTGGCAAAATAGCCGCAGAATCATAGATATCACATCTAAAACAACAATGTCCAGAAGAACAATACTTCTCTCTTTGTCGTGCGCTTTTGCCACAGAAAAATTTGTACTCCCTTTGTTCATCAGGCCTGGTCCCAGGATCTGCCCTGCCTTGTGCCCACGACCTGGGTGAGTGGCCCCATTTGAGCCGGTCTCTGCTGTGTGTGTGTGTGTGTTGACCTGAAAGGCAGCAGTGTTTGGACCCCTTTCTCTCCAGCCCCCAGCATGGATGCAATGTGTGGCTGGCCCTCTGGGTGATGGTGGTGACCTGAGCTTGGGGCTGGTACTCTGTGTTCCCCAATTCCTCTTGGTGTGATGAGACACTGGGCATGAGCAGTGTAAGGGGAAGGCTTATTCTGGCTCGTGGTTTCTCTGTCTGTGGTCTGTGGCTCCTTGCTCTGGGCCTGAGATAAGCCTGGGTGCTATAGTGGCAATGCCGAGGTGAGCGTGCAGCAGAGGCCACTCACCTCATGGAGGCCAGGAGGCATGGAGCGTGACAGCAGGGGCTGGGGATACGATGGTCTTCCTGGAGTTCCGTGATGCTGTCGCCAGCCAGGCCCACCCCCCCTAGTGCCAGCACCTCCCTGTGGTCTGTTCAGACTTCGAACCCTCCATGGACAAATGCTTTCCTGAAGCCAGGGCACTCATGGTCCCAGCCCTCCCCAAAGCCCTGTCTGGACACAACTTGCCTTGGGGACCAGGCGTTGTGGACCTTTGTGGTGGACCTTTCGCACGTAAACACGATGACTCCATGGGTCTTGAGGAGTCATGTGAATGGGACGTCTGTGCCTTGGTTCTTGCTGCTGCAGCAGTGAAACACTGAACCCGGCAGCTTGAACAGTGATGTTGCTTCACAGCCTGAAGTCCCAGCCTCACGCAGCTTCGCCCGGCTGCAGGGCCCTCAGAGGCTCCATGGAGAGTCCCTCCCTCCATTCCCAGTGTCCCCGGGCTGCCCCCTTCCGCATCAGGGGCCAGCTCCCTCCTCCAGAGCCCGCACGTGGCATCTGGACTCATTTCTTCCCACTCTGTAGCTCCATCCACCCCTCCTCTTCTGCCTCCCTCTTCTACTCTTTTTATGAAGAACCTTCTTCCTCACATGGGTCCCGCCTGAATGATCTATGCTAATCTCCCTGTCTGAAGGTCAGTTTAGCAATGTTACTGCCTCTTAGCCACGTGGCATGTTATGGTGACAGGTTCTAGGAATCAGGACACAAGACCTTTGGAGAGATTTTTCTACGCAGAATGTGAGTTGGTCAGATGTGGAGAAGAAAACGTTCCCTGGGAACTTCCCAACCTGAGTGTAGACCATGGGGAGTGAGATTCCTCCTGGTATCTGCTGAGCATTATGGCCCCACACCAAGGACAAGGCTGCCTGTCCCCATGGATGTAAATGTCCAGACTCTCCTGGTCCCTGAGGATTTTCTTCCCTCCCACTTTCCCTCCCTCCCTCCCTTCCTCCCTCCCTCCCTCCCTTCCTTCCTTCCTTCCTTCCTCCCTCCTTCCCTCCCTCCCTTCCTCCCTCCCTTCCTTCCTTTATTCCTTTATAGAGAGGGTCTTGCTGTGTTAGCCCAGGCTGGCCTCAAACTGCCTCTTCCTCCCAAGTACTATGGTCACAGATGTGGCCACGATGCCCAGCTCCTTGAGATTTCTATCTCCAACAAATTCACCCAGCTACATGTGGCTCATACTCTCAGCACAATTTTAAACATGGATGACATTTCCCCTGGATCTCAAAGGGGGTAAATATTGGGGTCACTGAGAATTTCTGAAATTGGGAAGGTTGAAAAGTTGGTGAACTCTCCTTTATTATTCACATTCTGCTTAACTCAGCAATTTACCCACCTTGCCCAGGGCCTCCCTGCCATCCTGTGCTGGAGGGTAAGCAGGCGCATTGTTGCCGTACTCTGACCAGGGCTAAGGAGAAGAGGAGGTGGCCCACACCTGCAGGTTGAATAGAGAATGATTTGCTTAGGGTTTGCAGAATCCCTGGGAGATCTGGGGAGTCAGATTCAGGCTCCACTTCTGGGGTGACCTGGGTGAGCACCGCAGAGCTGTCGCCTAGGTCACTGCTGCTTCTGTTGCCATGGACGACATGTTGGAGATACAGCCCCAGAGCTCCCAGGAACTGCTGCCCCTGCTGCCCAGACACAGAGCTGTGGTCTCTGCTGCAGCCCTGTGGCCCAAGCCCCTTTTCTACCTGACCTGGCTCTGAGGTTGGCCCTCTAGGGAGGGACTAGCTTGGGAAGGGCAGGGAAGTGTGGGATGGACACTGGGGGGCCAGCTACTGCACCATCATCATCAGTGAAGGGGGGACTTATGAAAGTCCAAAGCGGTGCTAAGAAGGTAGGTCATTCTGCTCATAAGACCCAAGAAGAGAGTCAGGGCTGATGGTGAGGGGTGCTTCACCCTCTTCTCTTTTGCTGTTTTCCTTTAGGAAAAATACGTCAGCCGGGGCCTCTGAACTGCCAGATAAACAGGGGCAGTGGATGACGGCTCCGGCAGAGCTTGCTGGGTGACTCATGAGACTCAGGCATAAATGACCAAATGTCAATGCTGGAGTGGTGCCAGCTGAGCCTCAGCCTCCACAGCAGCACAGGGTGAGCCAGGAATGGCCCTGTGGGCGTCCAGCCGTGTGTGGCTGCCAGCTCAAGGCTAGGACTACGCAAGGGCTCGGGGATTTCTTCTGTTTAGCAACAACCCTTTTAGGGTAGCGTTTTCTAGTAGCCTGTGTAGTTGAGAATCGCCCGTGAGGCACAGTTTGCTTCTGCCAGCCAGGGCAGCATATAGGCCGGTTTGCCACATTGCAAGTGTCCCCGATCCCTCCATTAGTACCAGCTGTGGCACTTGTGGGAGAGGACACACCAGCATCTCCAATTGTGTCCTGACAGCTCCCAGGGGCCCAGCAGCAAACCCTCAGCATCCTTCCCAGACCAGAGATGACAGAGAGACCTGTGAGTTAATTGGTGTATGGATGATAGGGATGGTAGAGGAAGGAAGATAGGTGGTAAGGGGATGGGTGGCTGACACCAGACAGGTGTACCATAGATAATGGAGAGGACAGATGGACAGGTAGAGTGACAGGAGGTGACAGGCAGGCACGTGCAGAGCCACAGCACTTGTTGCCCGGGGGCCTGAACAATCCCTGTGTTAGCAAAAGTTCCCCCTCCCCTCCAGCTCCTTGTAGCACCTACTGCCCATGTATGTGGCTGGGAGGACACTGGGACACATAAGGACACGTGTCCACAGGGCTCTGGGACACGAAAGAACACACATCCCTGGGGCCCTGAGACATGTAAGGACACGTGTCCCTGAAGCTCTGGGAATGCTCAGCAGGCCAGGGCAGTCGCCTGGAGCATTGCAGAGGTCCCCTGGGGACTCCAGGAGGATGGCGCTGCCTCCAGACCCGGCCGGGTGGCCCTGCAGCTCTGTGGGTCTTGCTATTCAGGCCATGTTTTCTGAACCCTTAACAAGACCCAGGGTCTGGTGCGGTGACTCTGGCTGCTGGGCCACTTGGACTAGCGCATTTCCAGGATAGCCGTCCTGGGGTGGAAACAGTTGTTTCCCTCTGCTGGACCTTGCAGGCCTCAGAGGCCACCACTGCACTGGAGCCAGGGCTCCTGACCCTGGTGTGAAGGGGGCGGCTGGGGCAGGACATGGCCCCAGCAATTTATGGTCCCACGCTGTAGAGAGCACCCTTCCCGGGGGTTGCCTGCGATTTTGGTGTAGGAAAAGTGACATTCGGAGAGAAATACTTGGTCTGGCAACTTGGGCTTTTGCTTTTTTCTGTGTGACATGAACACAAGCCCAGGGAAAGTTCTAGACTTGATGGGGTTGTCATGACATGGCCTCCTTTTCCTGTGCTTGCCAGGGCCTGGGGTGGATGGAGCCTGCCTGATGCCCAAGCCTCTATGCCCAGCCTGGGGCTGGTTCCAGTCGCCTGGTGGTGCTGGCTGCGAACCCACACTGCAGGCTGCATGGTGGAGCAGCCTGGCCTCGCGCAGCCCTGGGAGGGGTCACAACACCTGACAGACACTGCACAATGTCCACCGCCAGTGAGCGCTGGAGGTCAGCAGTTGGTGAGGATGCGTGGAGTCGTGCAGACCTTGCTAGGTGCCTTTCTCCGGTTGCTTTTGCTGTTTATTCTGTGCTGCAGGCTGGAGCCTGGGATTGGAGAGAGCTGGAGCTGCATGCTTTGCATAAAGCCCCAGGATTCTTTGGGGTCTGCCCCAGGTGTGTTACAGCTGACTCCCAACCCCAGCTAGCCTTTTTTGGTTGTTGTTGTTTGTTTGCTTGCTTTGCGGTACTGGAGTATTGAACCTGGGGCCTCAGGCATGCTTTTTGCAAATGCTCAAACCCTGAGCTGCATCCCTAGCCCAGTTTTTACTTTGGTTCTCACCCAAAAGTTTCGCAGGCTGCCCCTCATCTCAAACTTGTGATCCTCCTGTCTCTACCTCCCAAGTTGCTGGGATTACAGCATTACATGGTGTGCCACCATGCCCGGGTCAGGCTCGGGTTTTGATGCTTCTGGAGCCAGCTGTCAGGAGGATGTCACTGTCCATGTCTTCCGGTCCACTGTGCCCATCCATGGCTGCATCTGTCAATGCTCTATGCAGCCCTGGTGCTGGGGCTCTGTGCAGCTGGCTCATACTTTTGTTGAGGAGGATAAAGAATAAATTCTTATTTTCAACCACCGAAACGATCAGAACACCAGAGATCTAGACCAGAGATCTAGTGGAGCACAGCCTCTCTGCTTGCCCGTGGTCCTAGGCACTCTCTCTGAAGCTTATCGCCTGCGACTGGGACTGTCGGCTGTGGTGGCTTCTTTCCAGCTTGTGCTCATGGGCAGAGCCTTCCATCCTGACAGGAGCCTGGAAAAGCTCTTCCCATGCTCTGCTGCGAGGTAACAGCCTCACAGCCCTGAGTCAAAGCAGACCTCACCGGGTGCTGGGCCCTCCCCACGCCCCTCGCCCAGCAGTCCCAGGAGCAGCAGCCAGAGCCAACAGCAGACTCGGCAGCCTGGGGTCTTTCTCTGAAGAGCCCCCACCAGAGAGCTGCCCAGGGTATTTTCAGTGACACCCCAGAGCGATGACAGCACCTCCCTTGTAAGTCGCGTGATGCTGCGTTTCACAATGTCTCAGAGGTCACGGAAAGTCATGTGACCCAGCAGTTGGGAGGCCGAGGAAGGCGGGTCCTGGTGGGGCTGTGGCCTGCAGTTCTCATACACATTCCTTCCTCTCACCCGGAATCTGAGTGTTCCGCACTATGGTAGATGCCGCGTGCTCGCCTGTGCGGACGGACGGCATGTGCGTCGTTACCCAGCACGCCCTGACTCCTGCCTCAGGGCCTCTCCACTTGCCCCTCTCCTTTCTGCCCACCAGCCTCTCTGAGATCCGCCAGGCTTGTGTGTCCCCCCTCAGTGCGCCTGGGGTGCCTCCTGGTGAGGCCTCACACCACCCCCACCTGCCCCCAACACTGGCCACCAACTGGCTGCCTTCTACTAACTGGTCCTCACCGCTGTCTGTTGCTGGGTGATCCCACATAGGCAACTGATTCCATGAGGGACAAGCTGGGTTTGATGCTGTCACGGCTGCTGTGTCCTCAGCAGTGAGGACCTGCAAACACCTGGAAAACATGCTTTGCAGGGATAACCACTGCACATTCTGCCCTTGTTGCATTTTCATTCAGCCCTTGTTGCATCTCCTTTCCTGTTTCCACAGAAGCACCACTGCTTTTCAAATCAGAAAAAAAGTATAAACGCATGTTTGACACCTCCGGGGTCAGAGCTCTGGTGCTTTGCAGTGGTTTTTTTGCCACGTCAGAACTGTGAGAATGAGATAAACCGTGATAGTCCCAGAAGACCCCCTGTTCTGCACACAGGAGTTCCTGCACAGCTTCGGCAGTCCAGGTCCCTCCTGCCCTGCCAGTGAAGGCCCGGGTCTAGATCAGACCTGTCCCATCTGCCATCTGCACTGCACAAGCCACCTCAGGAGTGCCAGGGAACCTCCTAGTGCCTGTGAGAAGGGGGAGGCGGCTGACCTCTCTGGGCCATAGTTACTGTCATCAGTAACACGAGGTGACGAGGCCTGTCTCTGGGGTGAGCTGTGAGGCAGGTGGGGCTGGGCAGCTGGGAGTGTGTGAGGCACTGACCACCCACTCGCTGCACACAGGGTCCTGTCTTTCATCCTGGTGTGTGGGGTTGTACCTCCAGCTCCCCTGCTTCTGGGTGGTGCGGGGACCAGTGAGGCCACCCACCACCTGGTGCCTGGACTTGCTCCCCACCTCCCATCCCCTCCAATCCTCCCTCTCTCTCTCTCTCTCTGTCACTGTCTCCTTCTCTTCCTCTCTCTGTCTCTATCTCCCTTCACATCTCCTTTCCCAACTCTCTCTCTCCTTTTTTTCTCCCTCTCTGATCTCTTCTGCTACAACGTTGCAGGCCACTTGTGGACCGGGCGCTTCCCAGAGATGAAGGATCCCAACTTTGAACTCATGTGTGTAGTGGTGCTTGGTCCCGCCTCCAGTCACATTAGTATGACAATCCACCGCAGTTTCAGGGGCTGCTTTTATGTCCTAGCTTTGTCGACTTTGACCGAGGCATAAGTGTGTGTGCTCTACAAGGCTGATGTGCTTTGCCTGGGTTGAAGCTGGAATTTAAGTGCCCTATACTGTCTGCTGCAGTCTGCTACAGTCCCTGCCACCTCCTGTTGCTCTGTGCCCAGCCACTTCATGCAGTCACCTGTCCAGCTGAGAGACTGAAGCAGCTTTGGATCAAATCCCCTTTGTGACGAATGTTGGATCATGTCTTCTTGTCCTAGTCAGGAAGATAGTAGAGGCTCTGCAGGACCATGCAGGAGTGGCACTGTCCCTTGGGGCTGCGAGCAAGTGGCTTTGGTCTAAAGGACATGTGTGCCTATGAGACAGGGCCTTATTTGTTCCCCCTGGGCAGGTCTCTGCTCCTCAGAGCAATAAGTTGCCTTCCAAATCACATCCCATGGCCTCGATTTTACCATTTTCAAAACAAGGCATTTAAAAACAGTTGCTGGGGTCTCCTAGCTCTGGGATTCCGCCTGCCCCCCTTGGGCTGCCTTGACAAAGCTTAGAAACTGAGGTTTAAACCGCAGGTGTTTATTTCCCTCAGTTCTGGAGGCCAAAGTCCAAAGTCAAAGTGCCTAGTGATCTCGTTTGTCATCGCGCCTAACAGACTACGCCTCTGAATCAAGCCACGCTTAGTGTTGCGTTTGGGGGACATGGCTCGGTTCATAACAAACCCTACAGTTTTAGGCTGCTCTGAGGAGGAAATAGACAGTATTTTTGTATTTTCTTGAGCAGAAGAGAAGCTATTCCCACCGCATAGGGCAGGTGGGGAGGCTGCCAGACCTGCTAGAACCTGAATTAATGTGCGTTCTAAAAAAGGCTGTTTTCTGTCAAACACCTTTTTGCCCAAGTTGCCTTTCTGAGACCAGCCCGCAGGATTTCATTCCAGTGCAGAAAGCCAGTCCTGCTCAGGCTCATGGCCAGAGCCACAGCCAGCGGTGCCCGGGGCCTCTTCAGCCCGGGACAGTCTTCCCAGGCCTGGGTCTGGCATGGAGGGCAGTGACCGCAGCCCAGGAACTAAAAGCTGATGCTAACCAAGCGTTCTGAAATACAAAGCATTTAAGGAATGTTTCTGGAATGTGCAATCTTCTGTCTTGCCACCCTGGGCACAGTGTGGGGCCACCGGCCATGAGGTATCTCTGTAGTCCAAAAGCCCAGTGGCAGAGAGACTGAGGCCAGAGTTCTCAGCCCTGTGGAGCCCCTGGACCTCACAGGCTCCACTGGTCCCTTCAAACATAGAGTCCCCTGAACACCACATAAGGCCATGTGGTTTCTTTGGGTTTTGTGTCCAGTGATGTCTTTGGTGACTGAGAAGAAACCTGCTGTTTGCCATAGGGCACTGACCCTTTGCAAGACCATGGAGTTCTCAGACTCATTCTGGCCCAACCAGAGAGGCAACTAGAGCATGTAGAGAAACTTCCAGAAGAGGAGGTCTGTTCAGATGCATTTCTGCATCTGCTGAGGTGATTCATGGTTTTCTGTATGTGATGGTGCTGATACTTGGGGAGGATTTTATATCCTTATATGTGAGGGGAGATTGTTCACCATATTCTGTTTTGCAATAGCTGTGTTGAGATTTAGGAATGGCGTACTCCGCTCTTTTGTTTCTGGAAGACTCTGGGTGGGCTTGGTCAGGATCTGATCATCTGGCAAATTTCAACTCTGAAGTTAGGTGTGTTGTGAGCTTTCCTTATGGCAATTTAATTCTAAATTAAGTATCTTTAATAGAAGCAGGTTTATTAAGAATTTCTATGTCTTCTTTTGCCAGTTCTGGAAATACATACATTTCAAGAATTTTTTTTACATCCAAGATGTTGGATTTATGGGCATGAACGCGCTCACAGTGTTGTCTTTCTATCCGTTCAATGTCTGTAGGATGGGTGTGAAGTTCCTTCTTGTCCTGGACATTTGTGAAAGCTCTTCTTTTCTCATCATCACTCCAGTAAGATGTTGTCAATTTTAAGTCATCTAAAGAACCAACACTGGGATTTAGCTCAGTTGGTAGAGCACTGTGCTGCAGTCTCTGAGGTCCCAAGTTCAATTCCCAGCACCGCTAAAATGGGAGAAGGACCTGGCAATCCACTCCCAAGGCAATCCCAAAACAGTCAGCCATTGAAAACCCTATGAGGGTTGCTATGAGTCGGATACCGACTGGACGGCACCTAACAACAACAACAAAAGAACCAACATTTGATTTCACTAGTTATTTTGTCTTTCTTCTAGTTCATGAATTTTTTTATTACTTTCTTCTACTTACTTTGGGGATCAGTTGAGCCCCTTTTATCTTCTTAAGCTGGAGCATTGATTTGGATCTTTCACTGTCCACATGTAATTTTTGATATGTTGTGCTTTTATTGCCATTTTGTTAAAAATAATTCTGTAGTGGAAAAACTCAGCAGAGATCATTATTAAAGTAATCAATGCAAGTTTCATCAGTAATAGGATAAATAGAAATTTTGGGCTATCTGGTATGACATGAGAAGAATGAACCATTGCTCTTGTAAAATTCATACCAGAATTACATGGTCTGAACCCAAATGTGAGGAAATGCTAGAGAAATCCACATTAAAGTTTATCATAAAAAATATATAGCCAGTGATATTAAAATATTATAATCAAGCTCAGAAGAGAGACTTAAGATACATGATAATTAAATGTAACACATAGTTCTGAGTTTGTATTCTTTTACTATTGAGACATTGCTAGAATTTGAATGCATCTGAGGACTAGGTGACAATAATGTATCAATACTGATATTAATTCATGTTGGTGGCTGTTACAGGAGATGCACCTAAGGGTTTTCAGAGCAGTGGGTATCTGCTTGGTTGTCCTCACAGGGAACCCAGTCTCCAATTCCTCTGCAGGCAGCACCATTTCCCCAGAATCGTAAACTCTAACAAGGGCTGAGTGCTTTGCATAGTGACTAGTTCTGCCCAGCCATCAACAGATGTGATGATAGCCAAGTATATAGCATGGACCATAGAATTAGCTGAACTTCTTTGTCAAGGTTTTATAAAATATGTCCAGAACACCTGTAGCCGTAGCACTGTGGCTTCCGATCCTGTCGGGTGGGCTTGGTCAGGAAGCTAAGCAGGATCGGCCTGGTTAGTACTTGGATGGGAGACTGCCTGGGAACACCAGGTGTTGTAGACTTGGGAGAAGGACCTGGCAATTCACCTCCAAAAATCAATACAGCATTGCAAACTCTATGAATAACAGAAGAAGTACTGACAATAGTGTTTCACCTGTTGTATGTAGGGTCGCTGAGTTGGACACCAACTTGATGGCACCTAACAACAACAACAACATGCTCAGAGCCGCTTACATTTTATCCTGCAAACACCTATAAGTATGGCTGTGTCCATGTTCGTGCTGTGTATTGAGTGCTGACTTGCTAAGCACCTGGATATAAAGAATCTGAGCTGTGTGGCCTCCTGGTTGTGTTCCTGATGCGCTGACCGTGTTGATCTTTGTTACTGAGTTGGGATGCTCTTCCATGATGGCCTGGGGCCTCGTCCTGGGGACAGTGGGTGCAGCATGTTCTCAGCTGCAGGTCAGAACTGTGGTCACTCGTGTGCACCATGCACCGTGCAGTCGCAGGCCCCCAGCAGCAGCAGCTGGTGTCTCTTTTCCCATGTAGGGGAGAGGGCAGGAGAGGAGCCGTAAATGCCTTTCCTCTAAGACCACCTCCCAAGTGCTGTGAGGACAGGGCCCACTTTTGACTGCCTTGGTGGGAAGCCCACCTGGGGGCACAGGCAAAGATAGCTCTGTGGGGCACAGTTGGAAGGTGAGTCTGCCACACTCTTTGGCCAGGAAACACCTTTGCTGGAGACATGGCCACACTGGCTGCGCAGGAGGGTCACACGCCTGGCTGCAGCGTGCTGACTAGAATAGTGGCCAGCAGGCTTGAGTAGATGCCCAGTGCTGCCCTCCTGGCCTGTGCCTCTGTGAGGGGCCCCCACTGGCTTCTTGCCTCTGGCTGCTTCACCCTGTGCCCTTTGGTGCAGCTGGAGGCCTCTCTTCCCTCCAGAATCAGGTCTGGTCTCCACGAGGAGCCTGCAGGGCTGAGGGCCCTTTCCAGTTTGTTCCACAACTCTGCCTCCTTTCACGGCTCATGTCACCATGCCTCAGGACCTTTGAATGCACTCTTCTTCCTTCTGGAAGGTTTTCTGCCCTCTATGCCCCATCCTGACCCCTGGCATACATGGTTAATTTCCCTGAGCCCACAGATGTTAGTCTAGCCTCATTTTAGACGCTGCCTAACTTCCAGATGGGCCTGGGCAACAGTGTTCTCCTTATGGCCCTTCCCTGCAAACCAAGATCGCTGAGTCTGCCACAACTGTTCTCTGAAAATCAGAGGAGATGGAGACACTCCCAGATAGTGGAGAAAATGGGCCGGGGTTTAGCTCAGTTGGTAGAATGCCACTCTGTGCTCTCTGATCCCCAGCACAACAAAAATGGGAGAAAGACTAATCCCAGTGGCTCGGGAGGCAGAGACAGGAGAATCGAGACCCTGTCTCAAAAAGTAAAAAAAAAAAAAAAAAAAAAAAAAAAAAAAAAAAAAAAAAAAAAAAAAAAAAAAAAAAAAAAAAAAAAAAGGGCTGAGGGCGCAGCTCAGTGGTCCAGCACTTGCAGAGCATGCAGGTGCGAGGCCCTGGGTTCAACCCCCAGTACCACAAAAAAAAAAGGGGTTGGGGGAGGAAGGACTTGGCAGCCAAGTCAAACAATTAGCTGTCAAAAACATTTTGAGGGTTATGATGAGTTGGATCTGATTCGAAGACATCTAACAACAACAACAACATCCCTGGGCTTGCCCTGCAAAGAAGGGAACCTTTCTTGCTAATGAAAGAATGCTCGACAGTGATCTGCAGCTCCGAGCAGTGAGGGCCTCAGTTGAAGGTGAACTTGGGATGGTTGTAAAAGCTGGTGTTGCTGTAACCATTTTGTGACTCACTTCTGTTTCCTCTGCAACTGAGGAGAATAAGACATAAAAATGGTTATTACCCTATCTCTGGACATACAATGTATAAAGATGTAATTTTGTGACATCAGTAACTAACTGGGATAATAGGAGCCAAGTTTTCATATGTTATTGAGCTAAGCTGGTATAAATTCACATAAGGGTGCTAAAACTTTAGGATGTGAAATGTAATCCCCATGGTAACCACAAAAAATAACTGTAGAATATACACACATGGAAATGAGAAGGGAATTAAAATGGTTTAGTGCAAAAAATCAACCACACACCCTAGGAGATTATGATGCAGGGAATGAGAGGCAAAGACTCTGAAAGGCAAATAACACAAATAGCAAAGTGACAGAAGTCTGCACTGTTTCATCAGATTGCCTCAAATATAAATGGATTAAACTCTCCACTCAAAAGAGATTAGCAAAAGGATAGAAAAAATAGAGGATCCAACTATATACTGTATATAGGAGACTCACTGTAGGACTAAAGACACAAATAGATTTAAAGTGAAAGCACAGAAAAAGACTTGTGACTCAACTTTTATGGAAAAAAAGGTTTTTTCTTTTTGAGACTAGGTCTCTCTATATGTCCTGGGGTGGGCTAGATCTTGGCATCTTCCCACCTTGGCCTCCTGAGTGCTTGAGAGACAATGGGTCAGGGACCCTGTGCCAGGGCCTGGGTGGGAGACCAGCACTGGCTTCTTTTTATCGTTTCACAGTGACAGAAACAAGGCATGGCAAAATGTAACAATGCGTGGATGCCTCTGTGCCTCTGCATCTGTCTCTGTCTGTGTGTCTCTCTGTGTGTGTGCCTGCGTGTGTTGCCGTGTGTGTACGTGCCTGTGTGCACACGTGTGCACATGTCTGAGTCTCCACATCTGCACTGACAAAGCTCCAGGGCTTTTGGTGTCCCACAGGCCTCTGGTCAGCCATTTGCCGCTTGTAGCTGGCCCCTCCCCTCGCATTCTCTCTTGGCCAGCTTGTTCTCAGGTGCCTACTACTCCCTCTTCTCCCACTCACTGGTTTTGCACCTGCCAGGACCAGCTGCCGGCTCTTACGGCCTCTGTCCTTCTCCTTCGGCCTGCTGTCCTCTCACCCCTGGGCAGGGTGACTTTCTCCCACTGCCCACAGCCCGGCATTTCTGCCGAGTCCTGACCTTGCACACTACAAGCTGCAGACGGTGGGCTGTGGGAGGCCAGAGTCGGTGGCTTTGGACCAAGGAGACTGTGCATCCTGCTCTGGCTGCTCTGCAGAACAGGTCTTGATCAAGTTACCCAAGATCCCTGTGCATGGGCTCTGGCATCTGTGAGCTGGGCTGAGAATACTGTCCCCCAGACCTGGTTGTTGAGGAGGTGAGAACAAAGGAGAGCCCAGCATGGGCAGGTTGAGCCTGTGCTGGGAGACAGAGGCCCCCCATGGCCTGACCACCCTGCCCTCCTCCTGCACCAAGGCAGCTCTCGAGAGCAGGGACCAGCCACCATGGAGAGTCAGGTGGAAGCCGAGGCCGCTGCTCTCGGAGACCTTCTTCCCTTCGCTGTTGCCACGTGGCCACCGCTGCTGTGAGCAGATCAAAACAGACAAAGAGCACTGACTGGCGGAGGGAGGCCCAGGTGGCCGCCCATGGAGACGGGGCAGGGGCGGTGTTTTCCAGTGTGGTGCACTTAGAGCCCTTTAGATCTATGGGTGAAAGCGGCAGGGGTTCTTTCCACTCAGGATCCTAGCACTTCAAGCCCACAGGACATGCTTATTTTAAAATCTCCAAGCAAAAGTACAGAGAGTGTTAACAACCAGAGCAGAACGGCCCAACTGGCCCAGCCCAGCTCCCAGATAGCTGGACGACCTTACGTCAGCGAGGCTGTGTTGGTCATTGCTCAAGGGCCAGCAGCATGAGTCACCACGCCTGAGGTCATTCTGGCCGCAACTCAAAGCAAACAGAGTCGTGATCTGCAGGTCAGGTGAGAACTGAAGGGAGAGAGAGGCACTAAGCCCAACAAGCTGGGCGTGTCCAGTGAGGGCAGGACAAGCACAGCCCTCGGCCTGGTCCTGATTACCCATGGTGCTCCACTGTGTGTTGGGTAGTAAGGTCAGCAGTCTGCTACAGGGCAGCGCCAACAGAATCCCCTTGTTCTTCTGTCACACTGACAATTTGTCTACTCCCTGAGCAAAGTCCACAGCAGAAGTGGAAACTGCCCCATGATCCACCGCTCTGCATCAAGATCTGCACTGCTGATGCATTGCTGAGTCAGAGAAGCTCAGGTGGCCTCCGTGCTCCCAGGAGATCAGCGCTGCCCAGATCCTCCTGTGGAAATTAGCAGGCTGGTGTCTCTGGCAGTGGCTGTGTGCCCCAAGTCTGCATGTCCTCCCAAGGGCACGGAGGGATGGGGCCGGCCCACTTGGCCTGCGAGACTCAGAGACAGGTGTTGTGTCCTGGACACAGGGCCTTGTTGGCCTCTGGGGCCTCTGCAGCCTCCTCTGCGAAATACTGTGGCCCAACCCTGGCTGTCCTCAGGGGCGATGACGAGGGGCTTGTGAGGGAGCCAGGCTGCCGCCCGTGCCCCAGAGGCCCAGACCTGCCACCCCACAAGGCTGCAATGTGCCAACTTCCCACTGGAGAGAGGACCCGGCATCCTCCTCGGGCTGCCCTGAGAGGCTGTGGTGAGTTGGCAGAGATGCAGAAGTGGCCTCGGTGCCCCCAGGACAACTGGAAAAAAAAACGAGCTTGGCTTGCTCTGGGGGAAGCCTAGGAGGTGGCCCCCACGTTCTGTGGGAAGTTCTTTGCTCTCTTCTTTCTAACAAGGAGGTTTGTTGGCAGTCCTGTGTTTTAGCACATGTCCCCGACATCACTACTGAAGAGGTCTGGAACATGAACTTCCACCTCCTCCTGGAAGCCCACAGCTTCCAGGTCTGTGAACTCACAGAAACCGAGCACAACTTCAGGCCCTTCAGAGAACACTCACTCCAGGGTAGGTTCTCAGGTGTCTGTCCTGCCCTGTACCCTTTGCCTTCCTCCTGCTGGTGGTGTTTGTACTGAGCAGACCCTGAACACAGGCCTTGAAATGTGGGCCCCTCGCTTTGTTCCAGGTAAGTGGGAGCTTCTCGCTGCTGCTGGGTGGTCTAGACCTTCAACCCAGTAAAAAAAATGAATAGAAAGCAAAGTAGCCCCGTGGCCACCCAATAACATACACGTGTCTGCACTGGCCCCACTGGCAGCCATTAGCACCTGGGGCCATGGAGGGACTGGGCAGGCTGCGCAGCCCGCCAAGGGCCCTCCACAGCAGGATGATTGTCGAGAATGAATGTGCAGGTCGGTCCAGGCTGCTCTCACCCTGGCTTCTGCAGCCTGGTTTTGTCACTAAAATGCACGAACTGCCCATTGAACTGCAGTCCTGGCAGAGGCTGTGAGGATGGATGGAGGAAAGAAAGAGACTCCAGTCCCTGGAGACTCTCCCTTCCCTGGAAGAGACAGGCACGTGCACACAGCAGCTGCGTGGTGACAGAGGCACAGACAGATGGCCTTCTAGGTGAACCGCACACCCATGTCCCTGGGCTATGGGACTGGTGAGCACCACAGACTGGTGTCCTCGGGGACATTCATAAGCTGTGAATTGATCACGGATGCCATCAACCCAGGTGGTCAGGCGGGACACTTGGTTAGGAAAGGCGTGACCTCCAGGGTGGACGGCAGGTTCAGGCACTCTGGGAGGAACCTACAGCGCTTCTGGAGCAGAGTCAGGGCGGGAGGTGTCTTTGTTACTTTTGTATCACTGCGACCAAAAGAGAACAACTTGAGGGAAATAAGGTTTATGTTGGCTCATGGTCTCGGAGGGTTGGGTCCCTGGTTGCTTGGCTCCTTGTCCTTGGGGAGGATATCATGGTGGTGGGGGCAGGTGGCAGAGGAGGCTTTTCACTTTTGGGGGACAGAAAGCAAAGAGGCAATGTAGGAAGAGGCCAGGGCAAGATAGAGTCCCACAGACACACACCTAGGGACCTGCTTCCTCCAAATGCCCACACCCCACACTTTACCGATTCTCAACATCATCAAATCATGGATTTATAATTGATCAATCCATTCCCTTGGTCAGAGGCCTCAGGGTCTAATCAACTTTGGAAACGGCCTCATAGACACAGCTAAAGGTGGCTTTACTAATCTCCTAGGTGTCGGCCAATACAATCAAGTCATCAATAAAATCAGCCATCATGGTGGTAAGTGGTGAGGACACTGCGTGGAAGGCCAAAGTGAAACAGAGACAGTGGTGGGTGACGGATCAGTCAGCTTGGCCCGTGTTTCACGGCACTGCCCTCGATGTACAAGACTCTCCTCCCCCGAGTTCTTGCCCACTGGCTCCGCCTGGCCCTCCGCTGTTTCCTTACCTTCTGTGAACTCACCTGTCAAGGGCGCCCACAAGCAGCACTATTGGAGCCGAGTGGCTACCACACCAGGCCAGGCCCACAGGCCCACAGACCCAGACCTCGCCTCGTGGGTGTCCAGTGGACCTTCCCATGTGGCCGAGCAGCCTCACATCCACCTTCGTGCAGGTGTTTCCTTCACCCGCTTACAGGCAGGCAGCTGCCTCTTGCCCTGTCTGGGCAGCTATGTTTTTACATACCTTAACCAAGAAACAACATACCTAAAAGTGTCTGACAGGCTCTGTGAGCTTGCAAACTCCAAGCAGACTGAATATTTTAACAGGCTGTCCAGCAACAGGGATCTTTGTGTTAGGACTCCATGACTAATCCTCTCAAATGCACACAAGCTGGAACAATATTTTTCCAGGAGCGCTGTTGAGTGCTGCCAGTGTGGGGACCTCCTTTCAGCGGAAGAGCTCTAGGGCCAGGGTAACAATTTCTCAGGTTGTTGTCCTGGGCTTGAGGTGGGGAGGAGATAATACGTCAGAAAACGAGTTACCTGACGCAATTCCCGAGGCATCCCACGGAACTCCTGCTACAGTGGCACATGGCTGGGCTTTCAGGTACCCACTCGGGGAAAGACAAACCAGCCTTCCCCCAACTACACGTCACATTTATTCTCACAGCCTCAGAGGGGGCACCTCTAAGTCCTGTGCAGAGATTCTGAGCTTCTCCGTAGGTGGAAGAGGGTAGTTGGGATGGCGGTGGGCCCTGCCCTTGCAAGAAAGCTCTGAGACAGGTCTACTCAGGACTGGGAAGTTACGGATGTAGAGGCCAGGCCTCCTATCTCAATGATGAGGATGATGGCGTCTACTCACAGGACTCTTTCCCAGAGGATTAAATGACATGGCCAGTTTGAAAGCTTTGTGAGGCGGTGCTAAGAGGAGCTGTGTAGGAGCCAAGGTCGAAGGCAAGCACTGCAGGTACATCTTGCTTTCCTGGTGGGCAGGAAGTTAACCAAAGCCAAACAGCAGAGAATCTGAGTCCACGCAAAGGTGGCCTTGCCAGACGTTTTCTATTGCCTGCCTTGCGTGTAACCTGCTGAAGGAGGCTTGGCCACGCAGGCCTGATCGTCCATTGTTCAATTACACAGAGTCGTGGACAACACTTGTCTTTATTTGAAATTTTGATATTCTGTTCAAGAATTTTTTGCTTTGAAAACAAATTTTATTCTTAAAACATCACATTAAAGTGCCATTTCCTGACTACTGAGCTTTGGTGCCACTTAAGTTTTATGCAGGAGCTGAGCACCTCGTCCCCTGCTCCAGCTCCGGTGAACTATGGACAGATATCTTGTCGCCACCGTGTTCGACTTCAGTGACCTGCAGCCTCATCTCTTTGTCTTTCCTCTTGTCTAGAAATGACATGGCCATGGTCAAGAGCGTGAAGAAGTGGAGAGGCTGGCCCTTGACATGCCAGACCTTCCCCCTGGTCAGGACCTGGCTGGGTCACGGAGGCACAGAATCGTGTGGTCCCCACAGCAGTGTGGAGGCTGCAGGACTCCTGACCAGGAGGTCTCCTCCAGGCTGTGACCCTGCCCTAGCAGGAGACTGAAGCCAGCCCTGAGGGAGACTAAAGCTAGGTCAGCACAAAGTGAGAGGCACTGCTTGCAGAGGAGCTGGCAGGCCCGGCAGCACCTGCCCCTTCCTCCTCTGCTCTGGGGTAGAGTTCAGCTCTCAGAAGCCTGATGCTCAACCCGTAGTGTGAGAGCAGGAGAAGGGAGGACCCAGTCGCCAGCTGCCCTGAGCAGTTCATGGGAGCTGCTGATGTATTTAGCACCAGACCTAAAAATGGAACTTAAAGACATGGTTGGGAGATAGAAAAAGAGGAGCAGAGGGAAGAGGGAGGGAGGAGGAAGGAAAAGAAATGGAGGGAAGGAGGAAGAAAGGAGGAAACCTGGCTAGTTAATCAAAACCCCCAAATTCTGTGACACTGTCATAACCCAAGGAGACTGAGTAGAGTGACTGCTGAATGCCACTGTTCAGGATGGGCAATGGGCACACCAAGGTCACCAGGTAAGAAGTGAGAGGTCTGAGTGGGGCAGACAAGGGGGAAACTGCAGCCTTTGTAACTTTTCTATAAATGTAAAACTATTCTGTTTTTTTTTTTTTTTTTTTGGTAGCAGGGTCCACTATGTAGCCCAGCTTAGCCTTGAACTCACAATCCTCCTGCCTCAGCCTCCTGAGTGTGGGGATACCTGGCGAATGCCACAAAGTGTATTAAAACAAGAGATAAAAGGTCATGTTAGCACAGTGAGATTAGAGTCAGGGAGGGGGACAGAAACACACCCAAAAGCTGTCACAAAGTCCAGAGTCAGTCAGCCTATAAGCTTTTTCCAAAGCTTTGGGAGGGGCATGATGAGGCCTCCGAACTACAATGCAACATAGAAGGAGCATCCAGGGGCTCTGCTGTCTATTACCCAATAAAATCTCATATTGTCAACCACAGCCAGGGCGTTTTGGGCTGAAAATGACTCATAAAATCCTAAGACCAAGCACCAGATGTGGCAGGGGAGGCAGGCTCCCATTCCCCACTGAGGGCACGGGCCCAGGGTTGGTCTGGATATCTGGGGGCTGTGGAGCCCCTGCTAGCCTTGTGCCTCCTCCTGGACAGTGGGGATCAGAGCAGCAGGCTGCACTCAGTTTACCCCTAACCTCCTTTGCCTAATTCCAAAGAGGAGGAGCACAGTGCTAACAAGTCTCGAGGGAAAGGGAAACGAAGGTTAGTGTCTTCTGTAGCTCAAGCCACAGGCAGTCACTCAGACGTGCCATCCTGCCTGGGCCCCACTGTGATTACTTAGGTTTTTTTTTGTTTGGAAAACCGGGAAGGCAAGACCTTCACGTGCCGAGTTAACCATGCACAAGAAGAGCCGTCCCGTGCGCTGGCCTGCTCATGTGGCCAGGCGCCCTGTCCTCCCACAGGTGGGCCTGCTCCTTCACCCATGGAGGCAACCTTCCCATTGTGCCTCTCACAGCCTTCTCCTCACAACCACCCTTCCTGTGGGGTCTCAGAATGGAGACAAGAGGGCCAGGATCTTTGGCTGAAGTCTGTGCTTGTTCTGGGGTTCACTGGGAGGTGGTCTGCGTGTTCAGCTCCACGTGGGCTCTGCGGAGAGGCAGAGGCAGGACGGAGTACGGGGCCCACCATGCTGTAGGCTGTGATTTCACCTCAGTGGAGGGAGACTTGTGGCTGTCCATCCTCATGAATCTCCAGGGCACAGCAGCCAACCCAGTGTCCTGAGGCCCATAGCACCAGCCAGAAGCTGGTCATGGACTTGGGGTGAGGTTCCAGGCCGTGCTGTGGTGGCCCAATATCCTCGTTCTCCCTTCCCCACTCTAACCCACTCTTCCTTTTGACCCCCTAGAGCCTCCAGCCTCTGATCTCATTCTGCCTTCTGGAGCCACAGTGTCAGTGCGCTCTATGCCCTGCCAGGCCCCTCATGGGTGACTCTGCCCCCTGAGGCTCCTGACTCACCCTACTGTCATGGCCACTCTGTTAACCTGGACATGCCCTAAAGTCAAGAGCATAGTTTGGAGATGAGAGGGGACTAATGCCAAGGTGAAGCTCGATCCCACCCTGATTTCCCCTTTAACACTACTTAACAACAATCACCTCAGAAATGTCAAATGAATGATTTTCCTAATTCACTCCTGGATTTGTTGGCTGTGTTCTTCTGTAAAACAGAACTTTTATTTATCAGCTGATGCTTTTCGGCTCTCATGAAATGTATTTCTTATTGGAAGGGTGAGACATAATTACTGTGCTGTAACAACCTTCAAATGACCTTGATATTTGCTGCAACAGAGTAAAGGGAGGCCTTGCTGTCGTGTGCAAGCATTCTCTCTTTCTCTCTCTCCTCTCTCTCTCTCTCTTATCTCATGACTATGAATTCACAAAGACACAAAGCTGAAAAACAATTTCCTTGCTCCTGTCATGTGGAGAATGGGTGGCAGGGCTGGTACTGAGAGCCAGTGCCAACCTGCTCCCTTGGACCCGTCTGCCCAGGGGTTCCTCTTGTTCTCCAGATGCTGGGTTGGAAGCACAGAGGCTGCAGGTCTCCTTGTTGGTCTGGCCCTGGGTTGGTGACCCTGGGTGACAGTCGTCTGTCCCGGGCTGATTGCTTAGTCTTTGTCTGCAGCCCCTGTTTCCAGCCTCCTCTGCTGACAGGAAAGTGGCACTGAGCAGAGCCTGGACCCTGTGCTTTGCCAGCCTCACACTTCCTTCCCAGCAGTGGCCAGCCCGTTCCTCACTCCCCTCTTTTCTATGAACAGAGTTATAAATGTCTTAAGTACAACCCAGAGAACTAAAAGAACTTTCAGGGAAAAGCACGTTCTCTTCCTCTCTTCCAAGTTCTCCCCACAGCTGTGACGCCAGTGGCTTTGTGGATTTCCCAATCCAGAGTTCCTCCTCTTCCTGGTTCTGTTCAGTTTCTTTTGAAGCAACTACAAGCCTTCTGCACAGCGTCATATTTGCTTCAGATAATAACTGCCTGCTTCATCTCATCTCTGAGTCGACTGGTGCTGACCAGCCACAAGACACCGTGAGATGGGCTCTTCTCTAGTTCCAGGGTGTGGGGAGAGGGGGGCCTTATCGTCAGATCATGTTCCTGCAGAAATAAAATCAGAGATATGAGTCTTGAACAAGCAAATAATCAACTTATATGTTTGTGGGTTAAATAAAATTCTGTTGACGGGGTGTAACTCTGTTTAGAACATTGGTATTTAATAATAGCTAAGATTGAATGATGGGCTGGGATTTAGCTCAGTTGGTAGAGTGCCACTCTGCAGTCCCTGAGGTCCTGAGTTCGATTCCCAGCACTGCAAAAATGGGAGAAGGACGTGGCAGCCCACTCCCAAGGCAATCCCGAAACAATCTGCCATTGAAAACCCCATGAGGGTCGCTTTGAGTCAGACACAACTCGAAGGCACCTAACAACAGCAACAACAACAAGATTGAATGAGAACACTACTGGTGAGCATTCACTTCCATTAAACACCAACTCCCTTTCCCCAAAGCCCAGCAACAAAGATTCTGCCTTCTGTGTCCTTGAATGAGGCTGCTATGAGCAGCTCATGCAAGTGAAATCACACAACACTTGTCTTTTTTTGACTGGCTTGTTTTGCAGAGCACTATGTCCTTAACCCTTAATGCTATGGTGGGGTCAAAATAGACCACAAATGTTGAAATGTGGGGCAAAAATTGATATTAATTTTCATAACTGACCTGATTAATGAGAGGTAGTTGTTGGAACACAACAAGGAAACACTGCCTAGCTTAAAGTCAAGAATGATGTGTATCAGGCATGTATCATTTCACTGTACCACTTCAATCTCTATGGTGAGCAAATAATTTGAGAAGCTGGACTTTAAGAAGAAGAATGCAGCTTTAGGATTGGAGGAAGACTCAGCAACCTGCATTATGCAGATAACACAACTTAGCTTGCTGAAACTGAAGATTCAAAGCAAGCATTTATTGATGATGATTAAAGTACGCAGTCTTCAGTATGGATTTCACCAAAACATCAGGAAAACAAAAATCCTTGCAACTGTGTCAGTAAGCAACTTCACTGTAAATGGAGAAAAGATTGAGATTGTCCAAGATTTTGCTTTACTTGGTTCTACAATCAATGCTTACAGAAACAGCAGTCAAGAAATCAAAAGACATATTGTATTAGGAAAAGCTGTTGCAAAAGACCTCTTTAAAGTGTTGATGTCACATTTAAATATGTCACGTTGAAGACAAAGGTGCGCCTGACTCATGCCATAGTGTTTTCGGCTGCATTATATGCTTGTGAAAGCTGGATATTGAATAAGGGAGACAGAAGAAGAATTGATGCTTTTGAATTATGGTGTTGGAGGTGAAAATTGAATATATCATGGGCTGCCCTAAGGACCAACAGATCTGTCCTAGGAAATACAACCAAGGTACTCCTTGGAAGCAAGGATGGCTAGACTGTGTCTTATGTATTTTGGACATGTTGTCAGGAGGGATAAATCCCTGGAGAAGGACATCATGTTTGGGAGAATGGCAGGTCAATGAAAAAAAGGAAGACTCTCAGCTGTGTCAGATGGATTGACACAGTGGCTGCAAAAATAGGCTTAAACATAAAAAAGCTTGTGTGTCTGGCACAATGTCAGTATTTTGTTCTGTTGTTCACAGTGCTACTATGAGTCAGACTGACTTGATGGCACCTAACAATGACAACAGCAGAATAACTTTGTGTGTGTGTGTGGTACTTGGGTTGAACCCAGGGCCTTGCACTTGCATGCTCTGCAAGTGCTGGACCACTGAGCTATGCCCCCAGCCCATTTTTTTACTTTTTAAGACAGGGTCTCTCTAAGTTATGCAGACTGCCTCTGGTCTCGAGCTTGAGATCCTCCTGCCTCTGCCTCCCCAACGGCTGGGATTATAGGCGTGTACCACCATGCCTGGCAACAGCAGAATAACTTTTAAGCTTTCAAGCAAATAACTTAAATAATAAACACTTTTGTGGTTTGTGGTCTTTGGTGACTCTGTGATACTGATTATGTCATGGAATTTCATGATGCCAGTTTAGGACCTTTTTTCACCTAATGATACCTGTTATAGGTTAAGCTTCATCAATGAACTACCATGTGTCAGAATTTCCTTCCTTTTTAAGGCTGAGTATTAGTACATTTTGTGGATGTATCACATTATTTATTCAGCAGTGGACACTTGAATTGCTTATTGTGAATAATGCTGCCATACAAATACCTCTTCAGGTCCCTGGGTGAATTATTTTGATTCTTAGAAGTGGAACTGTTGGATCATATGGTGCTTTGACTTCTAATTTCTTGAAGAAGTGCTGCCATGTTTTGCATAGTGGCTGCAACAGTTTACCCATCAGCCAGGAGCAGAGGTCCCCAATCTCCTTGTCTTTGACGATGCCTGTTACCTTCTGTTTTCTTTAAAAATGGTGTATAACACATGGAATCTGCCCATGACTAGCCCTCCTGGGCCAGGGACTTCTGTCTGGGGTCACTAGGCCCTTGGGGAAGCTGTCCATTTTGTGGGGCAGTCCCAGCTGAAGTCAAGGAGAGGAAACCCAAAGTGCTGTGGAGAGTGGAGACTGTGTCAGCCTGAGTGAGCACCCGTCTGGCTCAGCTTGGCTCCTCGACTTGTCCCGTGGGCCTTCCCGCTTGAGCTGCCCCACAGGTCTGATCCTCAGGAAGACGCAGCCCTGCATGTGGTGCTGGAGCCCAGGTTCTGGGCCAGGCCTGGAGATCTCTGCAGCTCCCAAGCGAGGGCTCAGCAGCTCTCCGCCGGGGCCCAAGGTGTCACCAGACTCCAGCTGAGGTGCCTCAGAGGGAGGGTGCTCCACACCCGCCGCTCCCAGCCTGTCTGTCAGTGCTGCGCTATCACAGCACCTGCGACGCGCCTGCCTCACCCCGGGTTCCCTAGGGATGGGCAGACTCCAGCCACCCTGCCTGGGCATCTTCCATTCCTCCAGGGCTGACGTGGGGTTGGGAGGTGCTCTTGTCCGTACGATGAGGATGTGCCTGCGTGTGGTGAGCCCTGGGCTGGCATCTCTCCTCCAGGAGCCTGCAGTGGGTTCTTTCATCTCCACACACTTTTCTGAAGCTCAGAAAGTCCTGCTGACTGTGACTTACGGAGCTTAGAGAATGCAGTGAGGTTTGGGCCAAGAGTCTCCTAGCAAAGCAGGAAAAACAAGAGGTGGTTTCTTCACTTTGATCCAGCTGTTCCGAGCCTGGCTGGTCTTCTTTCAAGCAAGCTCTGAGAGGGGACAAGGTGGGAGGTGAACGGATGACTCTTGGGGCCTGGCCCAATGGGCACAGCCACAGGGCTGGGGCAGGAGGGAGGAGGGAACCCTTCTCCTCATGGGCAGCACACAGATCAGCGGCTATGCTGCCAAATCTTATGTCTCTGTAAAAGGCTCCTGTTGGACCCTCACCTCAAGGGGACGGTGCTGAGCAGGGCCTTGGGAGGGGGTGAGGTCTAGAGGGTGGAGCGCCAGGGGTGGGATGCATGCCCTTGTGAAAGACCCCAGGGAGCTCCTCCCTCCTCCTGCCCCATCTCTTCCCCATCGGCCTCAGGCCTCCTCCATAGTGCTGCCAGCTCTGCCGCTACCTCATCCAGTGGGCACTGCTTGGTGTGCCCTGGCACCTTGTACCTAGGACACTCCAGCCCCCAGCCCTGCTCTCCTGCAGCCCCTGGCCCCTGTCTCTGTCACCCGTGGGTCCTCCTGGGCCACTGAGTCTCCTGTGTTACCTGTGGGTGCCCCCCACTGCCCCATCCTTATCTCTCCACTGTGGGACTTTGCCACGTGTGAGTAACCCCTGTGTCCTGGTCACTCAGACCCTGGACCTTCTCACTGCCAGTAGCTTTGCCCACCTTCGCCCCAGATGCCCATGCAGACCCAGGGGCTGCCAAGCCTGAGAGGGGCATCACACAGCCTCCATGAGCTGCTGCCCGATGCTGGTTCCCAGCTCCCCACCTGCCAGGGGTGGGTCTGGGGCCGTCACTCCTAGTCACTGAGTGTGTCTGAGAGGGCAGCTTGGCAGCCAGCCTGGTGTCACGGTGCCCCTACCCCAGCACAACGGCCTGACCAGCTTTTCCTAGGTTCAATCTGTCTGTAACTGATTCGGGACCTTGCGGCTCGCTGGCTGCAGTACCCCAGGGACTTGTTCTGATCGGGTGGAAGACATCCAAGCACAGAGGAGTATTAACAGGGAGACGTTTACACTAAGCTCCCTGGAGGCAGGGCAGCCACCCAGGGTCCATCTGCCAGGCCCACCTGTCTGTCCTGCCTCCTCTCCTGCTGTCCCCAGCAGAGGCAGTGAGACCCCTCAGGTGCAGACTGGGCCAGGTCACCCTTCTAACAACTCCTGTGCAGCTTTCCACTGTTCTAGGTAACTCCAACCCAGGCATGTCTTCTGCCTCTTATGGAAATGGAAGTAGGACTTGCATGAAGACCAAAGGCCGCACTGGCCGGTCCTTGACTTTCCTTCCAGCTCAGAGCCCACGGCTGGACTTGGCGGCCTCACTGTTGCCACACACACATGTGGATGGAATTCTTCCCTCCTTGCTGTCCATGCTCCCCATGCTGACCCTGCTACCTCGTCTCTTTCCTTCCCAAGCCTGATGCACCTGCTTTACTCTGAGATCCTCCCGGGTCTTCTGGCAGAGCCTCCGCTGTCCTCATTCTTCAAGTGAGACTCAGTGTCTTGTCTGAACTCTGCTGGGAGATCATGTGGACTGGTGAAGCTTTCCATGTGCCAGACACTATGTTGGAAGCTTTGTGTGGATCAGCTTTCAATTTCCCACGGGCATAATCAGCTTCTTTAGGAAGTGGCTAAGGTTACCTTTGTTTTATCGATGACAAACGGGTCCACAAAAGTCAGCCACCTTCTCAGGTCTCAGGTCCTGAGCCTCTCCCCAGGGAAGCTCTGGGCTTGAAGGACAGCGGCTGAGAGCAGCCATTTCTCAGCACTCCCGTGCCTCTGTGCCCAGCGCTTACCTGTGCAGGCAGGTGCTGTGGCAGGGGCCCAACTGCCCTGAAACAGAGTGTAACGGCGCCGATGTCACCCAGTCCAACAGGTGATGCAGAGCATTTATGTTTCTGGCAGAGGTAGAATTATGGCAGGACACCGAGGCGCTGCTGATTTAGTTGTGTTGTTGTTGTTAGGTGCTGTCGAGTCGTGTCCGCCTCATAGCGACCCTCACAGGGTTTTCAATGGCTGACTGTTTCAGGATTGCCTTGGGAGTGGATTGCCATGTCCTTCTCCCATTTTTGCGGTGCTGGGATTTGAACTTGGGACCTCAGAGACTGCAGAGCAGGGCTCTACCAACTGAGCTAAATCCCAGTGCTGATTTAGTTATAGATGCTGAAATGACACTTGTTGTTGTTGTTGTTGTTAGGTGCCGTCGAGTCGGTATCCGACTCATAGTGACCCTCTGTACAACAGGGGAAACACTATTATCAGTGCTTCTCTGCCGTTCACAGATTGATTTTTGGGAGGGGGTTGCCAGGTCCTTCTCCCAAGCCTACAGCTTCTGGTGTTCCCAGGCGGTCTCCCATCCAGGTACTAACCAGGCCTGACCCTGCTTAGCTTCCGAGATCTGACGGGATCGGATACCACAGGGCTATAGGTGCAGGCTGAAATGACACTTAAAGTGAGTCAAAAGAAAAAGGAAACAGCAGTTAAGAGAGGCGGTTAGCCAAGGAAGCATGACCTAAGTGAGGAAAAAGGCCTCAGTGCTCTGGGAATGAACAGTTTTGTGAAAAGCACAGGATAAAGACTGAGACCAAGTGGGCTGCATGAATTCTCTCTCTGTTGTTTCAGGGAACACTTTGCCAGCACGCTCCAGTAAAAAGCACGAAGGAGCTTGCGGGATGAGCGCACAGCCCCGGCCATCAGCATTGTAATATCCCACGCAGACAAGCACGTCCCTTCCCCAGACTTGGCAGGAGAGAGGCCTAGGCAGGGCAGCCTGAGTCCCTGCAAGGCTCCCTTGGCTGACCCCGTGTTGGGCAGGTCCTTGCTTTGTTTGATGGCAGAGGAAGGAAGATTGTCCTGAAAGGCAGCACCATGCAGGGCATGGAGCCAGCCACCCACTCCTGGGAAAACTGCAAGGCCGCTTGCCTGACATGGACACAGGAGGGGACCCGGCAGCCTGGGCATTGTGGGGATGGGTGTGCAGAGCAGAGCGGAAGGGGAGGACGGGCAGGGGTGCCTGCCTGGCGCAGTGGCCGGGTACCTGTCCAGTAGGATGCTGAGTGTGAACGGGGGCGGGGCCGTGCAGGCAGCTCAGGGGTGGGATAGGTCCCACTGTGCTCAGCTCCTCCGTCCCTCCCTCTGCATCATTCTTCAGACCCCAAAGCAGGCTTGCGTCTGTGCCTAGCTTACCTGCACATTATAGGCTTAATTTTCTATGTTCACTTAAACCGACGAGTCCTCTGTCCTCATCAGAGAGGGGCTCAGGTCCAGAAGTGGCTACAGCATTTGGGTATGTGCAAATGTGCAGCAGGTATAGCTCGAGGCACTCTGTCGTGTGGACATGAAGATGGGCGATGCAGCTGCCTCTGCTGCCCTGGTAACAATGTCCCTGCGTTCCAAGGCTCTATCGCTGGTAAGAAGGAAGGTGCAACGCTGTTTCTTGGTAAATTCTCTTCCCAAGAGATGAATTGTGTTTTTCCACCAACTTAACAACTTGAGCAGGTAAGGCCTAGCGCCTGGGCTGCTGTATGTCTGCTGGGAGGTGTTTCCTCCACTCTGAAGCCAGAGACACAAAGCCCTGCCTGCGGGGTGACTTGGTCAGGTGGCTCATACTGACCCCACAGGGCAGCTGCTCTGACCTCCACTGGAGGGTCAGCGGCTGGTGGGTGGGTTTAGAGAATACACAGCAGCTGTTTTCTCCTCCAAAACAAGAGATCGTGTTCTGTCGGTAGATACAGTATTTGCTCTCATAAGTAAACGGAATGTCCACTTTGAGGATGAGTTCTGAGAGGAGTCCTTTGTTCAGTGAAATCTGAAGTTTGCCTTTATTGTGTGGGAGATGAGCCCAAGACCTCTGAGGTTTGGGGGCCACTGGCTCACTGTATCCAGCCGGTCCCTGACGTGGAGACATGTGTGAATGTGTTCCTTTGGGCTAGACACAGCCCCAAATGGAGCGCTGATGCCCAGATGGAGATCTGGCCCTTAGGGCTAGAAATGTTGTTGTTGTTGTTGTTGTTGGGTGCCAAAGAATCGTGTCCGACTCATAGCGACCCTTATAGGGTTTTCAATGGCTGATTGTTTCAGGATTGCCTCAGGGGTGGATTGCCACGTCCTTCTCCCGTTTTTGTGGTGCTGGTAATCGAACTTGGGACTTCAGAGACTGCAGAGCGGCGCTCTACCAACTGAGCTAAATCCCAGCCGCAGGGCTAGAAAGAGGCCTCAGTAAACATCTGTTCTTCAGTGCCTAACCTGCGACTCCAGCCTCCAGAGTTGGTAGCAACAAATGCCTGCGTTTAAGCCACAGCTTGTGGTACTTGGGTGCAGCAGTGTGAGCAGACCAAGATTGGAAACAGTGACCGTCTCTGAGCACAGGGTGAGGGGACGGTCCTGTGGGGTGATGTGTGTGTGCAGCCCACCTAGTACTGGGCGGCATCTCATCACTTCCTTGTGATCAATCTTACCCTGCTATAGACAGACAGAATGCATGTTCGCCAGAAGAGGGACCCCAACTTGTAAGAATCTGTAACACAATGTCCCTAACAACCACCTTGCTGCGTCCATAGCTCACCTCAGTCTCCCCTTTCCCCACCTGTGTAAACAGCCTAAGAGGTTTGACAGGAGGCGTGGAGGTGGATTTGGGAACGGACTGCTATAGAGAAGGTGCGGCCGAAAAGAGGTGCACAGACTTCAAAGACATAAAAAACATAAGCCAACAGGCTGCTGGTGGGGAATAAGGTCTCCTGCTTTCTACAGTCCATATTTGCAAATTCACCTGGGCACTGAGCCTTATTGGTAACCCAAATCAATGTTCACTTGCTTCTCTGGTTACTGGTGGAAGAGGCAGAGCTGGGAACAGCGTCACTTGGCACACACGCTCTGGCAAGGTGGGACGGAGGAAAGGTTGCTCCCTCCTTTCAGCTCTTCGACTGTACATGTGTCTTTTCTGTGGAGTATTTAGTAACAGCTGCTTTTTTTCATTTTGTGCTGTTTTTGGTGGTCTTGCTGTTTAAAATGACCCCCAAGTACAGGATTAGGGGCTGCGTGGATCTCCTGCACCTAGTGGAGTAAACGTGTATTGAGTGAGCTTCCTTCAGGCTTCCTTTGCCATTCAGTGTGTCTGGTGTGGATATATGGTCAATGTACACTGAAGTGGCTCGCAGGTACTCAGCTCTGTGCCTCTACAGGAGCAATCATTCAGTGTGCCTAACTCAGTGGCCATCGCAGCTTTACAGAACACAACTGCTGTGAGTAATGAAAACTAGCTGCAGTTCTCAGCCACGGTTCTGGCTTGAAGAATGGGTAGATGGCTTCCTTTGCTGACACAGGGGTTACAGGGGAGGACGAAGTTATCAGGTAGAAGACTTGATAAAATCCTGGAATTTCCATCTTTGGGACTCCAGGGCCTTGTTCTGGGATCACAAGCACCATCATTGCTGGAAGAGTCCCACCTGCCCTGTGACACGACCTTGGTCATTCGGGGCATGCACTCAGCCAGCACCCAGGTCCCCTCCTCCGCGTGTCTGCCTCTGAGCTCCCAGCTGAGGCACCCAAACGCTGCAGACCCAGGAAGATGCACCTGTCAGGAGGGGAGCTCTGCAAACAGACTTCCACCCTGAGCCTCGAGTTCGCCAGTGAGGTGATAGAGAAAGCAATGCACAGAGGGCGGGGATGGGGGGGGTCACCGCGGGAAAGAAGCTCCCCTCAGTTAGGCTGGAGTCCCAGGAAAGTAAACTGAACACCTGGGAGACAGGCCAAGAGGAGGGAGTGTGGGGACATGAGTGCAACTGCGAAAAAGGAGAAGAGGAAGGGAGGGAAAGGGAGGAGAAGAGAAGAAAAGAGGAGGAAAGGGCTTACAAGGGTGACTGACCCACGTGTGAGGCCGAGAGTGCACCTCACCACGGGCTCAGCCCTCCTCACTCACAGGAAAGCTGCTCTGGGACTCTTGCCTGTGGAGAAGCAAAGCAGGGATTGGAAAATGACGGCCCGCGAGCTAGAACTGCTCACCTCTGTATTGGGACCCATCAGGCCGAGCGTTTGTAGGTTTCAGGCTGGGTGTGTGGCTGGGGTGCAGCTCGTGTTCAGCCTGCATAAGGCCTAGGGTTCAGTCCTCAGCATCAAAAGATGAATAAGTAAAACTGAATATACAGAATGCCGCCTTCCATAGAAGCCGGTTGACCCTAAGCAGGACCTTGTGTGTTCAGCCCACACTGTAGCAGGCTATAGGAGAGGGGCAGCCCAGACCACAGGCTGGAGCTGGGTATGGACACTGTGAAGTCTGGGCAACAGAGACATCGCTGGACCACAGGAGTTGGGTCTTTGGATTTTTTATGGCCACATTTCTTTCCTTTCCTCTTTCCATTCCTTTCCTTTCTTCTTTTCTTTTTTCTTTCTTTCTTTTTCTCTTTCTTTTCTCATTCTTTTTTTTCTTTTTCGTGGTACTTGAGGATTGAACCAGGGCCTCACACACACTTTGCAAGTACTCTACTGCTGAGCTATACCCCTAGCCCCTTTTTTAGTTTTTATTCTTGAGTCAGGATCTCACTAAGTTATGCAGGCTGCTTCTGGCCTCGAACTTGTGACCCTCTTGCCTCCTCTTCCCAGGTTGCTGGGGTTATAGGTGTGAGCCACCACACCCAGTCCAAATGTTGTTTTTAAAAACACACAGCACCACACACACAAAAAAAGTCTCAGAAATCAGTACCCATCTATAAAAGATTTGCCTTTAAAGAAAACTGTTGGTCATTCTTTCGTCTTTCCAGCTGGGAGAGCTGATACCTTTTCTGGTCTCAAAGGCTGAAGGTGGGCTCCCTCTCCCTGGACTTCCTGGAGAGCAGGCTGGGCCTGCCGGTAGCCCCTGACCCACTAGAGCTGCCTGGTGACAGCCAGGTAGTTTGGGATGCTCCAGCCAGTGGCTCCAGGCCCTTCCTGGTGAGTGATGACTCACTGGTGCTGACTGGTGATAGCAGGCCTGGCTCTGGCTCTGGCTGTCTCCAGTCAGCTCCCGGGGTCCTTCTGCTCTGGCCCAGTAGAAGCCACGAGGAAGTGAGGAGAAGCTCTTCCAGTGCCGGCCTCCCAGGCCCTCGAGTGGCAAAGGCTGAGGGCCCAGGGGCTCCCAGCTCCCAGTCCAGAAAGCCAGGGGCCTATTGTGCCAGGATTTAGCAGCCAGAGACTAATGGCTCCAGGGATTCAGGCTGGGGGCTTCTTGCTCCAGGTTTTAACCACCAGCTGACTGAGCTGGCAACAGGAAGAGGAAATGGTGGATGCAGGAGTGCATGCAGTAGTGGGGCAGGAGCAGTGGTGGAGTTGCACCCTGGGGAGGTGAAGTAGCACCCTCGGGTGATGGAGTAGCACGGGGGCGGGGCAATAGGGCAGCAGAGAGGTAACACCTCGGGGTGGTGAAGTAACACCCTCGCCGCGGCGGCAGTGGGTGATAGTAGAAGCAGTGGTGAGAAAGCAGTGGAGAATTCCAGAGAAACAATGGAAGAGAGAGGCAGCAGAAAGGGAGAGGGATGGCAGAAGGAGGGAGAAGGCAAGAGAGACTGCAGAGCTGGGACTAAAGAAAGATGGAAGGCTGTGAAGAGCCTCAAGGGTGTGTAGCGCCTCGGCCTCGCGGCCTCCTGGTCCTGGTGGAGCACGTGGCTCCTGTCTGACCCACCCCCTTTGCCGTTTGGCACAGAGAAGTCACACACTGACCAAATCCTCCTTCTCTGAGCTGTGGAGTCCAAGGTCTGTTCTCTGAACACCTCCGTGCCGTGTCTCTGCCCTCCGCACCCTTCCGCCAGCTTCACTCACTGCCAGTGCTGAGGTCTTGTCAGCCACCAGCACCCGGCCTCTTGGTGGGTCCACCTGGAGACCCTCTGCCGCAGCACCTATCTGGCATCATCATCTCCGGGCAGCTCTGACACTGCTCCCCTTGCTCGGCATATGTGACTTAGAGCCCTGTGGCCTCACCATGAGTTTTAGTTTGTGTCCATCTCTGCTGCTCCCTGGAAGCCCCTGACAGTAGGGACTGAGCCTACTGATGTCTGATGGAGCCATGCCTGGCACACAGGACGGCCACCAGGGGCTGTGATGTCTTTGTGTTCATAGACAATTACTTCTGTGGCCCGATTCCGTACAGATGCTCGTGGCTCGTCCTCCACATTGTGGTTTCTCCTTCTGGCACCCCTCCATCTGAGGTCATCTTCCTCTCCTTCCCTGGCTTCTCACGCTCTGGCCCTTCCTGCTGTTATGCTTTCAGCCTTCCTATTTCTTTTCCCACTTACGTTCTTTCTGAGTGGATGTCAGTCATGCTCTCGATTGCTGGCCTCTAAACATAGTCCTTGCTGTACTCAACCCTCCCATCTGCCCACTGCAGACCTCTGTGCACACATTCACAGACAATTCTAGCCCAGGGTGTCGAAAGCAATTTCCTTCTCTTCTTCCCTACCTTAGTAATCTGCCTACTGATCTGGGTAAGAAGAATCCTGGGTAGGACTCTGGAAGTGAAAGGAGGGCACGGGGAAGGGCAGGTGGTTCTGGGCAGGAGCTGGAGTCCTATGAGCCAAGGACGTCTGGTGAAATGTCCATGGAACTTCCTGTGAGTCTTCTCTTTGGGAGGCCTCAGCAGAGGTGCAGAGCCAGGTATGAGACACAACCCAGGCTCAAAGCAGGCAGCAGGGAGAGGCTTCTGAGGGAGGCAGTGCAGGGAAACACCAGCAAGAGACTCCAGGGTCACATCCAGGGCACTTGAAGATGTCCTGTGGACACATCTGTCCTGCATCTCCTTTCCTTCACTCAGCTGTTCAAACCAGGAGCCTCAGCTCATTCTGTGTCCTACCTCAGTGGCAGGTTCTGCTGAAGGGAGTCCCGGTGTCTTCTGCTCCATCCTGCTGCTTCCAAGGAAGCTCCTGTCCCACACTGCCCTTGAGGTTCAGTGTCACTAAGATCATTGGTGACTTCCTATTGCTCCTAGGTTAAATCGGAACTCCTAGGTCCTTTGCTCACCACTCTTACCTCCAGAATCAGCCTGATTTGCTGCAGCGCCTGCTGCGACCATGACCCAGGCAGGCCCAGCCACACGCAGGCCCTTAAGCTCTGTGCTGTCTTGGCCCTGGAGTGATACGCCCTTTGCCTTTTGTCCTGAGCATTCTTGCTCATCTTTAGGATCTATGCCACTGCCTCCTTCCTCATATTTCTCCCAAGGTCCCCTGGTCTGTCCCATGTCCTGGGCTCCTGTGCAATCATGCACCATGTGTTTGCAGTCATCTTGGTCATGTTCCATGCTCTTCTGGAGGCTAGTCTCCACATCCATACACCCTGCTAAGTAGTGAGCTCCAGCAAAACATGACTGCTTCCTATAAACTTTTAAATTTCTGGTATTTGGCTTAGAACTTGGCATGCTGTAGACACTCCAGGAAATACCTTTCGCGTGAATGAATAGGATGCCAGCAAAGATGGCAACCAAGAGCAGAAAGGGAGGTGAGAATGTGAGACAGTCCCCTGGCTTGCTGCTTCCTAGGAGCTCTGTGACCAACCATCTACTCCGGGCAGTAAGGTTCCACAGCTTGTCCTAGGGCAGGACCGGAGGTCAGGATCGAAGGGTCCCCGTGACTTGTCCAGGGCTGGACCCTATGGGTGATGCCAGAGAGACTGACTAAGGGTGGGTGGGGAATGTGAGAGTGGGGAGATTTGCATTCTTGCCAAGTTTGACTCACAGCTGAGGGAAAAGGTCCCAATACCCAAGCCCTGTCTCTCTCCCCAGGAGCACAATTGTCCCTCAGTTTCCATGGGAGTTGGTTCAGGACACCAGCTCCGCCTGTAGGTACCAAAATCTGTGCATGCTCAAGTCCCTTGTATAAAATGGCACAGTATTTGCTTATAATCTATGTACATCCACCTGAATCCCTTAAACCATCTCTGGATGACCTGTAAGACCTAAAGCAATGGTGTGTGAATAGTTGTTACACTGTACTGTCTAGAGAATAATAGCAAGGAAATGCCTGTGCATGTTCGGTGCAGATGCAACTTTTTTCTAAGTATTTCCAATCTGTGGTTAGTTGAAGCTGCAGATGCAGAGCCTGTGGAGACAGGGAGGCACTCGGAATCTGTGGGGTGGGACTGCAGGAGGTGCTATGACTGTGTAGGGCTGTCATTCTCCCCCTAGCCCTGGGAGTCAGCAGATTCAATTTAGTCTCTGCCTGTCTTTCCACTCAACACTGTGAAACCAGCAAGAGCAGAATTCCAACCTCAGGCTTTAGCTTTAGTCTGATGTCCCAGTTCAGACATTTCTCTAGTGCTGCGATGCTGGGGTTTAGCTCAGTTGGTAGAATGCTTGCTCTGCGCTCCCTGAGGCTGAGTTCAGGGCTACACTACACTACAGCACTACACTACAGCACTACAAAAATGGAAGAAGGACCTGGAATCCCACTCCCAAAATAATCCCGAAATAATCAGCCATTGAAAACTCTGAAAAGCAGAGAAGAAATGACAGTGCTGGGCATGGCGAGATGTCGGGAAGTGTTTTGTTCTGTTGTACGTGAGTTGTTCTGTCACTGTGAGTGGGATCTGACTTGATGGCACCTAGCAACAACAAGAAAGCAAGGGATGTTAGGTGTGAAATATAACAGGCTTTTCCATAATTAGGCTCAATTACTATACTGTCATTATGGGTAATTTAATTGTTTCTTATCCTTGTGCTTTGTACTAATAGCAATAAAAAAGCTTTATTGATAAAATTACTTGTGTTGAACCATAAGAATAATATAAGTACAGGAACCAGACAAACTGAACAATAAAAGACAGAAAATAAGCAGAGAAGAAGCAGGTCTTTTCTATGTCATGAGCATGTCGAGTACAAGGAAAATGACCAAAGCAGAGTAGATAATTTAAAAAATGACATGCCTGTGAGTGTCCAGGGTCCATGTAGGTGTCCTGGGGAGAGGCCAGGTGAGTTCATATTAACTTTCATAGAACAGTTCATATTAACAGTTCATATTAACTTTTTATGTAGGTATTTTACATGCATTTGTGTTGAGTATTGTGGAATTGTTGCTCCTTGACCATTATTGGCCTATAGAATGAGTATTTCATAAGGTTTAACCCAGAATCTTCAGCTGCTTCTGGAATCCCTGCTTACGTGGTAGGTGGGAGATGAGCCCTTTGCTATGGAGGTGGTAACAAAGCTCCTGTCAGGGAGGACCTGTCTTTCCTTCTGGAAAACACCTCAGTAGACATTGCAGTGCTGCAGAATCCTGCAGAAGGAAAGACAAGCAGCTGAAATTGCTCTGTTCAGTCAAACATGGGGGTCTCAGGCTTTGGTTTCGTTTTCCTGTTGTCACAGGCGGAGGAATTTCGCTTCTACTGGTGGTGAAGGAACCTGAGAAGGACAAGGGGAGTGGAGGGGGTACTCAGTGGGGCCCACTGAGGTACAGTCAGAGGAGGGGGACCATCCACTACGGCCGTGGGGTGGCCGGGTATGCGGCACAGGCTGATCTGGCTAGTGAGCTCTGGTCCTCCTCAGACATGAGCAAGCAGGGAGCTGGGCAGGGGCCTCACCAGAGCTGGACCCTGGGGACCTCTCCTCGTAGAGAGTTGGAGGACAGGCGAGGCTCTGAGGTGCAGGTGAGGGGACAGGAGCTGGAGCACCTGAGAGCTCTGAGGGTGATGGCACAGACTGCACAGGGACCCCACCTGCAACATGCACTTGTATGCACACAGGCAGTGGGCAGAACACATATGCACACAGCACACACAACCCGCACACAGCACACATGCATGTACACACACTCCTACCTGACGGAGCTGTGGTCATGGCCACTCTCGGAGGCTCCACCCAGCATGGCTGCTCTGGCCCAGTGTGGTTCCCTCCATCCTCCCCCACCCCAGGGAGCTGACGTTAGCATTAGCGAGGAAAGCCACCCGTCTGACCAGGTCACCTACGCAGAAGAGGAGGCAGGCTCTCTGTGAAGACAAGGAGTCTTTTTGTTTTTGTAATTTGACTCCGTAATTTGGTAATTATTTTCATTTAATTCTGTAAAAAGCCTCTGAAGACTGACGTCTGAGGAATTTGTTTTGTAGATCCTGCTCTGGGCTGCCTGGTGCCACCTATGGCCTTGCCTGGCAGTGGTTGCAGGACTTTGAGGGTAGGTCTTCCATCTTGGTTTGGGTTGCCAGCTCTAGGTCAGGCAACAGGCTAAGCACTGCATGACCTTCGATGCTGGTGTGGCTGGGCCCTGGCCTTCCTCCCATCTGGCCTCTCCCCAGGACACTTACATGGACCCTGGACACTCACAGGCATGTCATTTTTTAAACTATCTACTCTGCTTTGGTCATTTTCCTTGTACTCGACATGCTCATGACATAGAAAAGACCTGCTTCTTCTCTGCTTATTTTCTGTCTTTTATTGTTCAGTTTGTCTGGTTCCTGTACTTATAGTACCTGCTTTTGTTATGCCCTAGCTAGCTGGGGATTCTGACAATCATCCCCTAACTGGACTCCACCCATGGGGCATGGAGGGAGTCTGTTGAGATGCACCATTAGACCTAGTATGCACTTTCCAAGAGGTCACGTAGAGCTGAGTGTTCCACAGCAAGGTGCCAGGCTCTGAGGGCGCAGCAGATGTGGAGCCACACTTGGCCTGCCTGAACCAGGACTCTTAGGTGTGGAGCCATGGAATCTGCATCCTACAGCCTTCTTTGTACACTGTTTGAGAAACACTAACTATAGATTTTGGAATGAGTGGTTTCTCGATTTAATATCAGATAGGATTTGTGTTAAAAACAGTAGAGGATGGATTGAGATACACAGCCCTTAGCATTTTTGTGGGCCTTTCCCTGGTGATCTGTGTATAACACTGACACCTCTGAGTCCTCGACACACCAGGCTAGACTCCCAATTGAATCCTGAGCCCATGATGTAAAGAAAGGATCCTTGTTGGGGTTCACTCCGGCCCAGTGGGGTAATGGAGCTTGCCTCAACACAGATACTCGGGGACCCTTGGAAATAGGCAAGAGCTGGTTCCACCAAGGAAGGACTTCGGGAACCTTCTTGTAAACAGGAACAGAATTTATTAAGTTGCATCCACCAAGGTGAACAAAAGGGGGGTGCAACACAATGATGCTCGAAGAAAGTGTCCCACGGTGTGTCTCCTGTTGCCTCTTGCAGTTCACCTTCTCTACTCTCCTACTCCCCAAGGTGGGGGAAGAAAAGCTGAGAGCACTTCATGTCTTGCTTGGAGCCTTTGTCACTTCGGAGGCCCTGGGCTTGACACAGAGTCTTGCTTGTAGTTCTCAGATGATTCCACTGGTGGTGCTTGAGGTTACAGGTCTTAAGAGTAGGGTATGGTGGTCAGGTTTGAAAAGGCTCAGAGAGCAGGTGAACAGGGGAGGATCAAGAACATAAGGGACAAAAGGAAAGCTAGTAGTTTTAGTGGTGTTTTATATACCTTCTATGAAGAGGGTGTGGACCCAGAAATAGCCAATCAGGGAGCGGCTTGTGCCCAGTGTGGCAGTTATGCAAGTAGGTTTTTGAAAAACCTATCATAGGTTTTTCAAATGATGGCGGGTTAGGCGCAGGCCAGGCCAATCACTGAAGGTCTTTTACTGACCAACCAGGTGGCTCTGGGCAGCCAATCAGTAGGAGTGAAATACCAGGATGTGGGACAAAGGTCGTTGGTCCCGGATGATAGATGTTAGTCCTCCGAGCAGGCCAGACAGCCCTCTGTCCTTGGTGTTCTTTCTAGGACTCTCAATTCTATGTCTTGGGTTATGAGTGGGAGGGGTAAGAATAGGGTAAAACTTGGATAAGGTTTAGGCCTCTACCTGGGTCAGACAAATCTCCACCCAGGCCCCCTCTAGTTCTTTCTTGGGGACCCTCAAATGATTGCCAACAGATCCTAAAGTTGCAAGGAGTCAAATGGCTTGCCCAGGGTCATGTAGCTGGTTATTTCCAGAGTTAGCATCAAAACCAGATTTCTCTGTCTGTAAAACCCACAGGGAAATGGGTCTGGAATGGGCTATGGGAAGCCATTGTGTACACAGTCCTGGGGAAGCTGGCACCCCACAAAGAAATAGGGGCTGTGGTATTGCAGCCTTACAACCTGAATTCTTCCAGATACCTTGTGATCAAGGAGATGAGCCCTTGTGAGCCCAGAAAGGAACGCAGTCCTGCTGACCCCTGGGTTTGGTCCAGTGAGGCCCAGGTGGACCATATTTGCCATAATGTATGTGTGGCCTTTTAAACAAGCTGCTGTATTTGTGCCTGCAGCAGTACCACTGTGGCGGCCGATCCTGTCAGATCTCGGAAGCTAAGCAGGGTCAGTCCTGGTTAGTACTTGGATGGGAGACCACCTGGGAACACCATATGCTGTAGGCTTGGGAGAAGGACCTGGCAACCCACTCCCAAAAATCAATCCGCCATTGAAAACCCTATGAAGACCAGAGAAGCACTGACAATAGTGTTTCGCCTATTGTACATAGGGTCACTATGAGTCAGACACTGACTTGATGGCACCTAACAACAACAGCAACTGTGCTTGTAGTAACTTATTACAGCAGCTGTGGGAGGTACTGTGGGGACCCATGGATCCGTTTACCTGCAACTTACTTGTGACCCAACTATGTTTGGGCCTTTGACACAAGTAGCTCGGTAGTTTCCTCATCATTTCCACCACTGATGCCCAGTGGCCAGATGGTTACTACTTGAGTTTAGAGTGCAAAGACACAGGCTGTGCAGCCATTGTCCCTTTGGCTTGGGTTTACTGAAGGTTCACAGCACCTCTGTTCTGGTAGCAAACAAAAAGATCCTCTTGCATTTGTCTTTCCTTTGTATTTTTAATTCCAAGCACTCTTGGCTATTCTCTGAAGGTTTCTGAAAGTAGTAGCCTCCTCTTGCATGGATTACAAACATTTCTCCATGTCGTTCACTGAAGCATTTTTTTCCTGCATTGTCTCTTATTTCTTCAACACTTTCTCTTTTTCTTTTCTTTCTTCTTTTTAGTTTTAGTTATGAGACAGGGTCTTGCTATGTAGCCCAGGCTATTTTCAAACTCACAATCCTCCTGCCTCAGCCTCCTAAATTTTAGGATGACAGGCATGGCCACCACACCTGGCTTCACACCTTTTCTTATCTGAGGATGTCCTGCCTGCCATGGTGAAGTTCTCCTCAGCATCTAGTGCTGCTGTCTGAGTACTGAGGCACCAGAGTCTGATGACTGGTGACCTGGGGTGGCCTGGGGTGCTGGGGTAGGGGGAGCTTGGGAACCCTCGTCAGGAACGCCTTGGCCTTTCCCTATTGTGCTGTGTCTTCCACCAGGAGTTCTCCTGGCATTTGAGAGCCAAACAGGGAGAAGTGGCTGGACTCAGGTGGAAGAGGACCTGGGACACAGGGTCCACTCACTCTCTCTTCAGCGCCTCGGCCTTGCCCTCTGTGCTATCACCCCACCCAGTGCCATTAGGGCTGGGCTTCCCCACAGAGCTAGTTCCATCCCCATGGCACGAGTAACGGAGGGGCGGAGTACAGTGAGGAAAGACACCTCTGATTGTCCCGTGCACGCTCCCAGCCAGCCCTTCTGCTTTGTGCCACCCCGCCTTCCAAGGCCCTGGGCTCCCAACCCTCTGCTACCACCAGTCAGAGACCTGCTTTCACCTGCCAAAGTTTGCTGAAAGCTCTGGTCTTCTCTGCTTACCCACAACCCTCTGCCCTGGCTCGTTTATGACCTTCATCTGTGTACCGGATGCTCTCAGGCATCCAACTGGGATTTTGGTGGGGGACAGAAGTCTCGCCTTTATGTTTAGGTGGAAGCCTTGCAAGAGTGTGAATCAAACTGTAAGGCACGCAAGGTGGAAAGAGCAGCTCACGCTTGCCAGGGACAGAAGTGCACTCAAGGAAGAGCTACTCTTCCCTGACTCTCCCCCGAGCATCAGGGCTGATGAGCAGAGAGCTAGCTCCCTGTGGAGACTGGTGACAACCTCAGGCGCATGACCCTGGCAAGAAGTCACCTCCATGCAGTGGCCAGAGATGTTTCCTGGCAGGCACTTGTCACTTCTGATAAGCTTTCCCAGACCCAGCCCCAAAGAGAAAAGGATCTGTCACAGGTTCCCAGGATGGGAGCTATCTCCTGGGATGTGTTGGCTGTGACAACACCAAGTCCAGTGAGAGAGGGATGGTCACGTATGCTGGACAGCAGGGGAGCAGCAGATTCTCCTGCCTGTGAGGTGCACCCTTTGGGTCCCTGTGCCCTTGTTAATGGGAGCAAGGGACCTGTGTGCCTTTCACTTCTCTTACCAGACTCAGAGTCAAGAGAGTGTTTGCCTCCCTTCATCTTCCTGGGTTTTGCAGGCCTGTGACAGTGAGTGACCCCCTGGTGGGCTGGGGCGGGTGGGGTGCAGTGGCAGGGCATGCTGGACCTGTCTCAGGAGACAGGTGGCCATGCGCAACAGCCCTGCAAAACCTGCAGCACCTCCAGGGTGGGTCCTCAGCCTCCCACCTCCTGCACAGGGTGTTGTCTTTTTCTTTGAGTGAGTCAGGGGCTATTTCCTGTTTGTGAGTTTAACTTTTGTATCGAGTGTAAACTATTTACAAAAAAAAGCACATGGCTTGCAATGACTCCATTTGAAGTGATCCAGGACCTGAAGCAACATCACTAGGCCAGAGGCCCCTCCCCACCGTATCCCCACCCCATCTCTGACTTCTGATTGTGCCTATGCGGTTTAAGGTAATTATTATGCAAATAGAATAACATAGTATATATCTTATCTTCTGAATCTGGATTTTTTGGTACTGGATGTTGAACCCAGGGCCTTGCACACACTAGGCAAGTGCTCTATCAATGAGCTACACCCCCAGGACTTTTAATTTTTTATTTTGAGACAGGATTTAGCTAAATTGTGTAGGCTGTCGCTGACCTTGAAACTGTGATCTTCCTGCCTCAGCCTCTGAGACTCTGGGATTAGGGGCGTGTGTCCTGGCAGCTGGCTCTTGGGTCTGGGTTCTTTTGCTTAACATTCTATTGTGAGATCCCTTCATGTTGCCTGTAGGTATTGTTCTGAATGTTTTAAAACTATACAGCAGTTTACCTGTACAATTCAAGTCCCATTTAGTATAATCATTTCTTCCACTTGTCTTAAAAGCTAGTGGCAGGAGCAAAGAATTGCTTATGATTGAAACATAGTTATGTAATAGATCTCAAATTCTTCCCTTTATGCAAAACAAATGGCAAGGGACCCAACGTGTTAGTTCTTTGCAGCTTGTCAGCTCTCCAAGGGCTGATGGGTTTTGTTTGAAGTCTTTACTGGCTCCACTTCCACAAGTCCCAGAGGCCCCTTTCTGAGACAGAGCCACCCATGGGATGCACCTCAATCACCTTGGAATGGTGGGGAGAACACAATGCTGTTCTATAGTGGTGCTGGCTTTGTCTGCTGTGGTGGACTACACAAATTGGCCATGCTGTCTGTCTAGGGAAATATAGAGACTGTACCAGGTGAGAACAGCCTCGGACCAACTCAAACTGGAGTCTGCATCCTGTAATTACAAGGCCACTAAAGCTAATGAAACCTATATTTAGCTAATGAAATAGCCTGTGGCCAGATCAAATAGCAACCAAATTCATTAACTTCTAATGTAGGGAGAAGGAATACCAAATTGAATTTTATATGCTAATGGTTTTTTTGAAACAAAGAAAAATCAAACTGCAGCAAAAACAAGCAGGATACTTGAAATTTATCAGTAAGCTGCCAGTGTGTCCTTTTCGTCACCCCATGTCCCACACAATGCCTGGCCATGGTACAGTCATAGTCTCCACTAGCCAAGGGACCTATGCAGAGCTATAAAAATCTTCATTAAGTAATGAAGTGCCAAGGACAGTGCTGGGGTTATTATGAGGTAGCAGGTCATGAAAAAGCAGCATCTCCACAGAGATGAGGCTGCTGGACGGCAGCTTGTGAGCACCACTCACAGACACCCTCTTGGGGCAGTGAGGAGGACTGAGGGAAGACACCCCCAGCACTGGTCACCATTCACCTAATTTCTATTTGCCTTCCACCACATTTGCTCTAGATGTTGGTTAACCCTGTGGCAAAGAAACCACTCAGGGACCTTCTGCATGAATCAGGAACCCCAGTCAGGGATATCGTTTGAGGACACGGAAGTGCAAGGACCCTGGTGGCAGATGACCAAGGACATGGGTCCTGCCATCCACCATGTGGGGTCAGTCCAGCAGATGCTACAAGGCTACTGTCAGATACCATGTTGAACGTCATGGCTATGAGCCCAGCCACCAGTTCATTGACGGCCAATTGAAGATTTAGGCCACAGTTGAGAGGAGACACGGGAATGAGTTTGGCAAAGTGCTCTGGAAGAAACTGGATAGAAAGGAATGAAACAGCCGAACATTTGCCTCTGTCTTCTCAGAGTCTCAGAATGGACAGGCCACAGGCACCTGGCGGTAAGAGAGGCCAGTCCTGTCTCATGATGCCTCTGCGGTCCATCTCGCTCCACTCTGGGGAGCTCATAGCAGCAGAGCACCCACAGCCGTGTCTTCCAGATTTTCATTTCTGACTCCCTGAGCACCACGCACATCAGGTGTCAGATAGGACTTGACGTTCTTTCTCCCTCTAACTACAATTTGATAAACTTCTCTAGGTTTGGTCCCTCCCAGTCCCAATATATAGATTCTGTTCACTTTTGTGGGATTTTGATGAGACCAAGCCGCAGAATCTGCTGTGGGCCAGTACCTTGGAGTCCCTGGGTCAGTTCTGTGTATGGGAATGCCATGTTCTCTGTCTAATCTAAATAATGTTTTTACTTTAGAAAACTCTTTAATTCATAGAAAAGTGGCAAGGACAGCACACAGCTTCCACTTGCTCTGCCCTCCCTTTCCGTTAACACCTGAAGCACAGGCTGCACTGTCCCCGTGAGGGAGAGTCTGGGCATGTCACCACTTACAGACTACGTGGGTTAGGCTTTGCTGGCTCCCTTACATCCTTCTTCCGCCCGGGGCCTCATCCAGGGCCCCCGCACGTCTGGCGATTTCCTCTCTGTAGCTACCTCCAGCCATGACAATTCCTCAGACTTTCATTGTTTTTCACGGCCTTGTCAGTTTTGAGGGCTCCTGGGCAGATGTTTTGCCTGACATGCTTTGATTTGGGCTAGCCTGCTGCTTTTTTCAGAGCACTAGGGGCTTTAGGGGAGGCTGCAGGGTGAGTGTCCCTCTCATCTCAGCCTACTGAGTGCTTGCCCCCCACAGACTCATCGCTGACACCAGCATTATCTGCAGGCTGTGTGAGGTCTACAGGCATCTCCCTGGGAGACCCCTCATCCCCGCAGGGCAGGTGGAGAGGATGCAGCCGCGGTGAGGCTGGGCTCGGCTCCCCCCTCACCTGCCTCTGTGCAGCCCTCTGTAGTGCATCTTTGTCCCTGTGCCCCTGGCAGGACTTTCTTACAGAGGAGATTTGCCTCACATGCCCTTCCCGAGCTAGGGGCACTGCTGAAGGCATCCTCAGGAATTGGACCCAGAGGGAGGCGTGGGCCACATGGCATTGCTTCCAGCCAACCTTTGAAGGGCATGTTACACGAGTCGACAGTGGGCTCTCACTCTGTGGAGCGTGGGCACCCTAGGTATTTGTCACTGCACTTTCGCTCAGCCTGTCCTCTCCCGGGGAAGGATAAAGACAGGCTCCTTCGCCAGGGCAGGTGTGGGAGTCCGGGGCCCTGTGGGTGGATGTGTCCCTTCATGGTTTACAGCTGAGGCGGGAAGGGCCAGGCATGGGAGGTCTGCTGTGACACCATGTGGCCCAAGGCTGGGACCCTAGGGTGCTAACACTGCCAGAGGGGGCACCTCTCCCTCCAGACACCGGAAGTCATTGCAACTCACAGCATTTCTGTTACTTCGAGTCTCAGATCCACCATTGTCCCTCCGAGAGTGTGCTTCTGCCCTGTGTGTTGTCTTCCTCTCAACAGCTCATAGCTCAGGGTTTTTATGGGTTGCAGCTCCTGCCAGGGCCAGTCACCCCTGGGGGCTCTGCCCATGTGTGTGGTCCTCACTTCAGAGGTTGCCATCAGCCTGCACCATGGAGACGGGGTTACCCACCTTCTGCTCCTTCTCCTCTTTAACCCTCTTTCCCCTGGGGGTGGATCTAACCAGGCCAGACTGCATCTCCTCACCCTGGAAATTGTCAGCTTTTGAGTCTTTCTCAGACTGGTCCCAAGGATCTATCCATCCTCATCTCTCATGAGTCCACCCTGGACCTCTTTCCAGGTCCCTATAGTTCTTGGTGACAGGATTGCTCCCTGCCTCACCTTCTTTCCTTCACAAGGGGGACTTGGGGAGCTCTGCCAGGCTCAGACCAAATATCAGCTCTTCCATGAAATCTTTTCTGATTCATTCTCTGTTCTGGGAAGAGCAATCCATTCCCTCTTCCTTGTCCAACTTAGAAAACCATATTCATCCTTCAATGTCCTTCTCAAGAATCACCCCTTATTTTCTAATTTTCTGTATGAGCTTACTGGGGCTGCCTTAGTCCGTGCTACAGGCTGGACAGCTTAGGCACAGAAATCACGGAAATCTGAGGTCAGCGGGTGGGCAGGCTGATCCTTCCCTGTTTCCTCACAGGATTGAACTTCTGCATGTATCTGTGTCCTAATCTCCTCCACCAGTGGGATTGGATTGGGGCCCACTCTAATGATCTAATTTTAACTTTATTACTGCTTTAAAGGCCCTCTCTCCAAATATGGTCACATTTTGAGGAGGTTAAAACTTTAACTTAAGAATTTTGGAGGATACATTTCAGCTCATAACATTTCCCACCCTTCCTTTATCTTTCCTTCCCTCCCTCCCTTCCTTCCTTCCTTCTTTCCTTCCTTCTTTCCTTTATTCTTTCCTTCCCTATGAGAACATAACTTGAAAGTTGCACTTTTGACAGAAATAAAAGAACAATGAAAACATGTCCTTGTCCTCAGGCAGTACCTACTGGACCAAAGGGACAGGGATGAAGCCGCACCAGAATGAGACTCTGTCACAAGGATCCATTGGTCTCTGGGGTTCCACAGGCTGTGGCCCTGGCCACTGCTGCTTTGCTCCCCATGTTCCATGAGAAGTCGTGTCCAGCTTCCTATTCCAGGGAGGAGATGTGACTCCCTAAGGAAGGGCCACCTGATTCCCCTCTGAATTTATGGTGCCTAGGACTGCACCTGAATGTAGTGAATGAACAACAAACACTGGGCGAATCGAACCCCCCAAAATCGATTTGTATCTTTACCCTTCAAGGATTTTTAGTTGATTTATGGACTTGGTCTTCTGACTTAAGGGACACATTTTCATGTTAATTTCAGCTCAAAGATGAATAGTTACATTTTATTTTGCTTCTAAGGCAATAAAAATATAGATCCATGCCTAAAAAGAGGTGATGTCTCTACATGTTGTGGAAAAACATCTTTCTGAGTTTTTTGTTTAGAAATCTCACAGTCATTCCCATTGCAATGCATCATGCATCTAAAATTGTAACTGCAGTGATGAATTAATATGTTACATTTTGACATGAGCCAAAAACAAAAATAAGACTCATAACTCCGAAAATGATGAGCAAATTCATCAGATTCCTACAAAACCTTGAAAAATTTTGAGAAATAAAAAGTGCAAAATTAGAAGTGTCTAACTTAATTACTGTACCATTAGGTTTCAACAGCTAAGTTGTAGTGCTAGCATCCCAGCCTACTTTAAGATCACTGGCAATGCATTTCCAGCTGGGTGTTGGGTCAGAACGGGGCTTATATACCATACTCTCCAGACAAAACCTCACTTTGTTTTCCCTTTCATTTGAGACTGGTGGTAATTTCCCTTTAGCCTCATCTCTGCTTTCTGAGGCAGAGCTGTACAGGGCCCTGTGCACTGTCTGGCCACAGAGACTGTAAAGGGCAGTAACCGGTTCTGGCAGGGGAGCCACACCCCAGAGCCTGATCACAGCCGTTCTGCCATGTCTTGCTGCCAAGGAGTGACACCGAACCCAGGTGTGCTGGAAAATATGTTGTCAAAGTAAAATAGGAGCAACCGTGACAGTCGCACTAGTAGGCCTGCCGCAGCACTCACAGCAGCCGGGTAGTGCTAGCAGCCTATGTATCTAACAAGTGTGAGCTTTTCATTGCTTGTTCAATACTGTGTGCATGCACACACACGACTCTTAGCTGCTACATATTTCTGACAAGGTGCCATCTTCCATGAAGATGCCTTAAAATACAGCTTTTAGCTGATGAGAAGGGAGAACAAAGCCCTGCACCAAGAGACATCAGGGCCTAGGACACCAACCTAGAAGTCTGTTAAGTCTGCCATCTTAACAGCTCTGAGTAGACTTAAGAAATTTCGAGAACTTAAGAAATTGATTTTGAGAACCAAAATAGGTGGTATGACCAAAAGTCAAACTTTAGTGACACTCAAACATGTAGTGACACTCAAACACTGTGTGCAGCTAAATGATGCCAGCCCGAGGATGCCTCACGCTGGAGCCCTCTCTCAGTGAACTGATTTGGCAAATTCGCTCACAGGAAGCCTGATTGGGGGTCCACTCATGTCGCAAACACTGCAGCTGAGACTCGGTGGGTCTCAGAGGGCCACAGACATACACAAGGCAAACCCCAGGCGAGCGTTGACGGGCTGTCTCTGCGCTTCACTCTTGCTTTCTGTCCTTAAATGCTGCCTGACCAGATCACAAACTGTTCCCAGGAACTTCTCGTTCTGAGGCCTGCGATCAGCAAATCCTTCTTGGCTTAAACTCTGTGCATTTGTCTAAGGCTTTCCTTCTAGCAAACTGTGACTATAAAGCTATTTCTGGACCTCATACTGTTACAAAGTTTCCTTCCAAGGAGGCACTGTCCTCTGCCCTACAGCAGGCCTCTGGGACAGGTTTGGTCCTGAGACCCTCCATGGAGAGGCAGCAGCCACTGGTCCCAAATGTTCCATCTTCTGGAGGCTGCAATTGACTCCTTGTGTTTCTCTTTATAGGTCACGTGTTAACATGTGCACAGCTATAGGATGTGGTGTGTTTATAGGAATCATGCACCATGTACCCAGCGGTGGATACACTTTGCTCTGCTGTCCCAGTACCTGGCACTTAGGTCTTCATGCACAGGCAATCCTTCTGGGATGGGCCTGGTCAGCTCTGTGGAAACATCCTGTGCCAACGCTAGCCTTACTCCTTGGGTGACCTCAGCATGCAAGTCACTGGGATTATATTTTCTCCTAACATATCTCATTGCTTCTGTATTTTTGTCTTTGGTGAGGATTTTTTCATAGTATTTTATGGCAGGGCTGCAAACAGTAACAATGGGAGGCATGACCACACTTGTATCTGTTAGCCTCCCAGCAGAAGAGAAACGCCATGCCTAAGGGCCACTGAAGACCCTTAAGTATCAGCTATCTGAAACACAGAACAGGATTAAGGAGGCAGCGACCTGTGGGAAAGCCCCAGGAGCCAGAGGGAGCAGAGGCTCTTATCAGCCTAGGCCTGGTGGGGCTGTGGGGGCACAATTTGTAGCTCAGAGTCCCTGCACAGGGCGGCTGCGGACTCAACTGCCCAGGGTGTCTCTGATGGAGGAGCTAGCATGAACCCCAACTCCCATCGGCCTTTCCAGCACCTCAGGGCCCATGGGGTCAGCCAGTGGGAAGCAAAGGACCCAGGTAACAGTGACGGAAGGAGTCAGCTTCCCCTCGTGCAGCATGGTTCAGATGGGTAGCTGAGGCGTAGGCGACAAAGAGAAAACCTGGCCCTTTGTGAAGCAGAGAGAAGACAGGTTTGGGATGGGGGGATTCATATGCTGTATCTTTTCATCACTATGTCTAGGACTCAAAACACATCTGCACAGGATAAGGGTCTTCTTGGCCCCAGAGCAGATCAGGAGTTAGGAGCCCTAGCAACAGAAGGTGTTGTGGCCGAGGGGTGAAGAGTGGGAACTGTGACTTTCCAAACAAGGACACACACCGTTCTCTGAGATTCCTTCCGCCTAAAGCAATCTATCCTTTCACCAAACAGCAACTATAAAGGGGAATAGGGTGGGCTGAGATCCTTCTCTGCACACAGAATGGTCTTCTCGGGGTGTTTCTATTACCAGCAACACGTGAGCAGAGCCTCCCTGGGTCACAATACCACAAGGTCTGGGACCAGAGGCAGCCGCTGTAATCCTGGTTCCGCACTGTGTTCTTTGGGGCAGGTTCCCGACACACTGTGTGTCTCAGTTTCTTCAGCCCTAAGACAGGAATAACAATTGCATGAGCCTCTTGGATCCCTTTCTAGTGACTTCCATGCCTCCCAAAGCTGTCACTCAGCATGTGCAACGTTTCAGTCTGTAACATCTGCTGTTCCTAACAACTGAAAGTCTCTGACTTGATCCATTACTGTTTCTCTCTGCACTAACCAACCCCATGGCTGGGTCGCTGGACTCTTCCCTCCTGTCTGAGATGGAATAAGAAAGCCCTGATTTCCCAGCTATGTTTTCTACCTTTAATGAGAAGCAGATTTTTGTAGGATATGCATTCTAGGGTGGCCCTATTCATGCCATTTGCTTCCCTCAAAGCCTGCAGCCCCTGCTCCTGGGTTGTGGCAGTGAACACCTCAGACCATAGGTGCTTTGACTGCCACTTCCCTGGGGAGCAGCCCAGGGACCCCATCCTGAGCATTGTTTCTCTTATGCTTGAGCACAAATCCCAGTAAAACCTTATCAAGATGGAACTGTTTGCCTCTTTGTGATTTCTATCTCAAACCAAGCAAAAGAAAAGGAGGCTGAGCTGGTATCCCTTAGAGCTGGGTTAGCTGGGTATTGTAGCACACGCTTGTAATCCCAGCACTCGGGAGGCGGAGGCAGGAAGTTCATGAGTTTGAGGCCAGCCTGGGCTACATAGCAAGACCCTGTCTCTAAACAAAACAATAAAACAAAACAAAACAAAACCCTGGGTCGATGTGTAGCATGCCTGGTCACATGGATGGACACTGTACTCTGTTCTTCCGTCCAGACATTGTGGTCAGTGTAGGTTACCAGATAAAATGCAGAGTTTTAAAATATAAATATGTATAGATAGCGTGCAGGAAAAATGCAAAGTAACCAACATGAAATTCAGACAAAAAACTTCAGTGCATGAGTACCCTTGTCCTGGTGTGGCACCCCAGCTTGGAGGACGCCCACCCAATTGCTCCCAGCCCCTGCCTTGTTCTCTCCAAGCCCTGAGCAGCCCTTGGGGACAGATACTTGGACATACATCCCACACTGGGGAGAAAGTGGCCACTGACTCTCACGTGAACTTAGCACAGATGCCCTGGACTTTGTGGGTTAAACACTGGGGATGTGGGAACAGGAAGAAGAGCCATGGGAAGATGGTGAGGGGGTTCAAACTTTCATGATCACCTCTCCTTTTGCAGGGGAAACTGAACTTCCACCCTGGATGTTGTGGAAGAGGACATCCGTGTTGTGGGTTATCCATAAACCCACTGGTTGCTTGCCGTGTGAAACCGGAAGAAGGGCTGGCCGCCGGGCTCCTGTTTGATGAAGAGTGTTGGAAATCTGAGAGTCCTTGGCCAGGTCAGTCTGAATTCAGAAGATGCTGCTTGGTGCCTCACCAGATCCAAAGTGGCTCCAAATGTCCCATTCTTCCTAAAGTCCGAGTGTAAGGACACAATGGGGTGGACTGGGGTCTGTGGCTAAATAGGAAGTGTAGACCAGTGCTAGGATGTGTCCCCAAGCCCAGGTGGACAGGTGTGCCTGACATGAGAGCTCATCCTGGAGAAACCTGCTTCAGCTCCTACACAGGTAACAGATTCTCCACAGTGAGTGTTGCTCACAAGGATCATGGCAGAATGAGCTCAGAATGAGCTGAACGCCCACCCTCTGGTGCTCTAAGAATTTAAGTCAAGTTTTTATTCTACACAGATGATCATTTTATTTCATAAGCTCAAATGAAATCCGAGGTCTACCGTTTTCTAGCCTTGGTTGGACTTGCACAAGGAACTCAACCTCTCTGGACTTTTCTTTCAAATGCAGAAAATAAAAATTAACTCGAAGTGTTTTTGAGACTTAAATAAAATTGTGCAAGCACTGTCAAGCACACACAGGAGGTTGCTGTTATCCTTGTGGATGGAGCCTGGAGTCTCAAGCCTGCCTTATCTCCTGCTGGGAGGGCAGGCAGCACCTGGCAGCCTGTGAGCTGTAGCCACGCTTTCCTGACAGCCCCAGCCAGGCCCTGAGTAGGGTAGTATATGGGGCATGGCTGCTTTTGCACAATGCGGGGCTCCTTAGGCTGGTGACTGTGCGATGTGGGAATGTCCTCATCCAGAGCCGCAGCCTCTTGTACAACGGGAGTGAAGGAACAGCCCCACAGAGGGCAGGGACACTGCTTGTGTTGCTCCCTTGGTCATTGACTCCCAAACCACTTGTGTGCGCTGAATTCAGGCTCAGCTACTCCACCACCTGTGAGATTATTGTTGTTGTTAGGTGCCTTCAAGTTGTGTCTGACTCATAGCAACCCTTAGAGGGTTTTCAATGGCTGACTGTTTTGGGATTGCCTCGGGAGTGGGTTGCCAGGTCCTTCTCCCACTTTTGCGGTGCTGGGAATTGAACCCAGGACCTGAGAGACTGCAGCGCAGCGCTCTACCAACTGAGCTAAACCCCAGCCCACCCTGTGAGATTGTTGTTGTTGTTGTTAGGTGCCGTTGAGTCGGTATCCGACTCATAGCGACCCTCATAGGGTTTCCAATGGCTGAGTGTTTCGGGATTGCCTTGGGAGTGGATTGCCAGGCCCTTCTCCCATTTTTGTGGTGCTGGGAATTGAACTCGGGACATCAGAGAGTGCAGCGCAGCGCTCTACCCACTGGGCTAAATCCCAGCAAAGGGGAAACACTATTGTCAGTGCTTCTCTGCTGTGCATAGGGTTTTCAATGGCAGATTGATTTTTGGGAGGGGGTTGCCAGGTCCTTCTCCCAAGCCTACACATAGTCATCACAAGCTTCTGGTGTTCCCAGGCGGTCTCCCATCCAGGTACTAACCAGGCCCAACCTTGCTTAGCTTCCGAGATCTGATGGGATCGGATGTCACAGGACTATGGCTGCAGGTCCCTGTGAGATTAGTGATCACTTTTCAGGGGAATCCCATACCCCTGATTCTACAGCTCAGTAGAAACTGCAGAGCCAGCCAGTACAACACTTAGAACTATCTATGGAATTGCCCAGACTTTATAAAAATTAATTGGAAATGGAAAAGTGAATGTGCCACCATGTATAAACAATGTGAGCCTTATAAAATGTAATGTGGGTGAAGATGTTGACCAATAGTGGTTGGTCACCTCCGTGGAGTGCTGCGGGGCACCGCTGTGAAGGGAATTACAGGGATTGTCAGCCAGGTCCACCATGAAGGACGACCAGAGTGGGCCTTCGCTGAGTGCTAGGAACAAGCACTGCATATCCACACCCCTTCCACTCTCTTGGCCCACTGGGGGGTGCCAGGCTTACCTTCTGGGCTGGAGTTCAGACATGGGTTGAGGGTCATATCCAGGATGTGGTGTAGCTGGGATCTGATCTATGCAGCGAGCTCTGGAGCCCAGCCTCTCCTTCCTGCAGCCACCCCTCCACCTCCCCTCCTGCACTCCTGACTTGGTCAGACTGGCCCCAGGACATGCCTGTTGTCCTTCTGCCTCTGGCCCTTGGTACTTCCTTTTTTCTTGGAGAACTTTCTTCAAATGCTTCTCATTGCCTCATTTCCTTCAGGTCATAAACATCTCAGGAAGCAGCCCTGATCTCCCCCTAGGAACAGGCGCTCTGTCGATCTTCCCCGGCAGGCAAGCTGGGCTCCAGGTCTCTCTGGGCTGTAGTTTGCTGCTCCAGAGTAGCTGGTAAGGAGTAGAGGCCAGCTGGTGATTGGTAGCCCATTCCCATGGGTGAGGTGTAGTCGTTTGCTTGCCTTCTGCAAAGGATTCCTGTCCACCATGGCTCACTGTCCAGCAGGCACTCATGGAAGCCACAGCTTGGCTGTGTGTTGAGCAGCTCCCAGGAGAGACATGAAGAACCCCTGTGCTATGAATGCCTGCCCGGAGGATGGACCTAGGGGGAGACTGGCCCTGATGAGGGCACAGCCCTCCTTGATGGGGTCCTGAATGGAATGGGGGAGGAGGCACACAGCACAGACTCTCCTCGCTGTGCCTCCCAACTTCCACAGGGCCAGCAGCTCGCTCCACCATAACATCAAACCCAGGAAGAATGGAGCCACCCATCAGGGTCTGGAGCCTCTGAAACCGTGAGCCAAAAGAAATCTCTCCCTGATATTGCACGTGTCAGATAGTGCGTCACAGCGAGGAGAGTAACTAACACAGCAGCCTTGAGGCTGTGGGTGGAGGCAGGGTGACTTCTGGCCCCTCAGAACGGTGTCTCCCTGGGTTTCATGTCTTGGAGTCCTGGCATGAGGGCTGCTCCTCTGTGACTTGATGGGAAGAACAATTTCCAGACTTGTGGTACCCGCTGTGTTCCTGGCCCTTGGGACACGGGCTTCCTGACCTCAGCGGCGCAGATGGGGGCTCATGGGGCCTTTGGCTTCTGACCCTTCCCAATCTGTCTTACAGATCCTGGACCACAACCTGGCACCCTCAGGACCCAGACAACCTGGAGAGAAAGGAAGAGGGCTCACACATGAGGCTCCAGAGCTCTGGGTCCGTCCCACCCTAACTCACTGGAGCATGGACTCTGACACACAGGGAGATCAACCCTGACCCGCCACGGGTGGCAAAGCAGAGGCAGCTGTCACCAGACCAACACCGCAGAGTCCATAAGGCCCATGCTGGGTAAGTGCGGCATTGGCGGGGATGCTTCCTCACCCGCGCCACATCTCAGTGGGGCTGAGCTTTTGTTCTCTTCGGCACACCAGACAAGAGCAGTATGTCCACAGGTCAGAATTTATTTCATATCATCTTCCAAAACATTTTCAAGTACAAGATTCTGCCTGATGTTACCGACAGGTGAAAACAGAAAAGCACGACTTGGTAAGGCACCAGGTGACTGGGTCGGCAGAGGCCTGGCTCCCCTTTTGACTTGTGAGACTCCTCGGTAGCTACCTGCAAAGCTGTCAGGTGGAGAATGGGTTATCAAAACCCCCTGTACATGTGGAAAGAGATGATGGCATGGAGCCCAGCAGTGTTCCACTTACACTGCCAGCCCAGGCTGCGGGAACGAGGCTAGGGGCATTCTGTACACACACTCACAGAACACCAAGCTGCGCTTTGCCATTTTTAGCTGTGATGTGAACATGTACATTTCACTCAAGCACATACTTTAAAAAAAGATTCCTCAGCCCAATCCCTATTTTCACAAAGAAATAAAAACTGAGAAAATCTCAAGTATAATTGTACTTCATTATTCTATAAAATGCAGCAACATATTAAAAACTGTTGCAGATAAGTGTCAACCCACTAGACTTGTGGATCAAATGGTCCAGGTGTGTGGAGCCCGGGAGGGAGGCTTTCAGAACTGGGTCGCATGGCATCCTTTGTGCCGCTTACCCCCTGCCCAGAGGCAGCCGTGCAGCCAACTATCCCGGCACAAAACTTCTGCCAAGTTTGTGTTGTGTCCTAAAAATTAATTTGCCTGTACTCTAGTATATTTGCTTTAATGTAACATTTAAAATGATTTACCCAGTAAAGAACTCACCCTATTCTCCCACCTCTGCACACAGGGTAGGCAGAGCCCCGCCTGAGAGCTTTGCTTCCTATGAACAAGAAAGCCAGGCACAATAGGATGATTGCAAAAACTAGGCCTGTTAAAAATGTTTCCACAAATGAAGTCATGTTATTCGTTCAGCTTGTAACTAAACACCTCAGAAAACTATGACTGATATCAGTTCCAATGTGCTGCAAAATCAATAGCAAATAGTCTGTATGTTTTAGTGGTTTAATGATTAACCTTTGCTGAACAAAGAAATTCTTTAGTCCTATTTACTAACAGGAATAAAAGATGTCTCTAACCTGAGGTATTGCCAGATCTTTTCCTTTTTTCTATAGACAAACGCAAAGTAGATTTTCTTTTTTAAATATAAAAAGGGTTACACAAAACACAGCGAGGTAAGGCTGCTGCTTGCTGGCTCCCTGATGTCCCTAGCTGTTTCTTGATCGTGCTGACTCTGCCTCGAGCACAGCAGCCTAGATGCTGTGACTGTCTGGCCACCTGTGCTGGCTTGGAAGTGCCCACCACAGGGCAAGCAGGCTCTCCTGCCGGAAGGCCCTCACCTGAAAGGACACAAGCTACAGGAATGTGTTCCAACTGCCCTGCATCAAGAAGGCGCTGAACATCCTTCCTGCATATGGAGCTGTCGGCTGCAGGCAGGACTCAGAAAGCACCAGGGACGTCACTGTTTTAACAGGTCTCAAGAGACGTTCACTTCACTTTTTAAGATGCCTCAAACAGAATTAATTTAAGGTATATTTACAATCATTTCTTTTTTTTGTCTATTCATAGAAGTGATGAGAAGAGGGAGCCACGCCCCGACATGTTCTGTGGCCACACCTTTTCCACTCAGCAGCAAGCCAGCCATCCACGTGTGTGTGTGCAGGTGTGTGGGCCTGTGTCTTCACAGGCAAGGACACTCAGGCTGACTGGAGAAGAAAAGGTATGTGTGCCCCACAAGTGTCTGCCACGTCCACTTCCCTGCATCAGGGAAGCTGCGACGTGCAAGCTTCGAACACCAGGCAGGAGCTCTCTCTGCTCTGATCCCGGGATACAGGTGGCCTGCTGCGTAAGCCACAGTTCTGAAGGCAAACAGCATGCTCTGAACTTAGCCTGAGCTGCTCCCTAAGGAGGACGTAAACCCTGCAGGTGGTCCTCACCCCCTGCATGGCACTTCTGCTTTTTTATACAGTGTGGATATATTTAGTCTAAGGATGAAAAACCCAGTGACTGAGTTTGCGTTTCCGTCTACACAGTGCCAGTCATCAGTGGGATATTTTTTGGTTGTTTTAAAATCTTAAGCAAATAAGAATAAGTAAATAACAAAAAGGCCGTGAGTTTCTGTATGCAGAGGTCTCTCATTGTTTTTTTCAGATTTTTGTTCTTAGAAAAAAAGGTAGGGTTTGTGTGGTTTCAAAACTGGGAGTTGTTCTCACCCTGGTTGGTGAGTGTGTGTAAAGCATGGAGAGCTCAGAAGCCCTTAGTCAAGAGAGGGCCATTAGCCACAGCGCTCCCCCTTTGTCTTCTGTAAATATTAATGCAGCAAAATTTCATTCTTGACATCCAGCTTTGAGGAGCCCTTTTCATAGTAGATATAAATTAATTCACAGGTTTAGCACTCTAATCCAGAGTTACTAAAAATATTTTAACTTACTTCAAAACTTAACTTACTTATCTTGCATAAGAATTTCATCCCTAAGCTCACACAAACAAGGACACTGAAGGAGGGAAGAATCACGCGTTCAGGGCTCCTCCTACGACCACATGCCCTAGATGTCCCACGGTCACTGCAGCCACGTAGCCTCCAGTGTCAGCGGTCGGCCACATCACGCCAGGCAGCAGTACTTCCTCCACCAGGACTTGGACAGGTCCCGCACCTTGTCTGGGGTCCTGCTCTTACATCTCTTTGGCTGCTGCTGGGAGTCTGAGTGCTGGATGCCGGCGACGATGGCGGCGTCAAAGACCTCTTTGAGGTTTTTCTGAGTCAAGGCCGAGCATTCGAGGTAGGAGGCGGCTTTGATCTCCTCGGCACACAGCTTTGCTGCCTCCTCGGGCACTGGCTTCTCTTTGCATTTGTCCAGCTCAATGAGCACCTTGACATCTTCTCGGAGATCTGACTGTGTCCCAACTAGGAGGATGGGGGCCTTGGGGCAGTGGCACCGGATCTCGGGCACCCACTTCTCGCTGACGTTCTGGAAGGACGCAGGGCTCACCACGCTGAAGCACAGCAGGAAGACGTCTGCATTGGTGTAGCACAGGGGCCGCAGCTTGTCGAACTCGTCCTGCAGCCAAGCACACAGGGTCACCCGATGTCAGCTCACCGGCAAAAGGACCACCTTAGCAAGGTCCCTGGGAGGCCCGGCTGTCACAGGACATCCACAGTCCCATGAGAAGGAGCCAGTGTCTCAGACTCAACCCTGCTGCCCGCCCAGGGGACACAGGTACAGCCACCATCTGCTCCCAGGGCCAGCGGGGCCCTATCACTACAAATGAGCCCACGTCTCCTCGGTGTTCAGGACCACCATGCTGCATGTGGTACATAGCACAGGAGTAAGGCTCTTAAGGAGCTGGGCAACGGGGCAGTCTGTGATCCCAGCACCTCGGAGGCTGAGGCAGGCGGATCGACATGAGTTCAAGGCCACCCTGGTCTACATAGGGAGTTCCAGGCCAGCCTGGGCTACACAGCTGGACCCTCTCTCACAAAACAGAATGTAAAACAAAAGGCATCGAGACAGCTGGGGTCTTGAGATGTTTTGCTTTCTCTGGCCTTTGGCCCACAGTGACCCAGACTCACTCTCAGCTCCTGGACTCAGCTACACTTCTGAAACTCAGCGCAGACCCAGGTTGGTCCCCAGACTCCAACCTGACCTTGGTGAGCCCCGTCTGAAGACTGCAGCCCTGCCCTTCCTCACCACGGCTGTGAACGATCCTCATTCCTCTAACCAGCCCCGGGGAACAGGCAGCTCTGAGTGATGTGAATCAGACCCATGGGCAGACCTCGGATTGGAGCTGAAGACCCTTTTCTTGGGCCACGGTCACTGGAACTCAGACAACCTGTGACCCCTCCCAGGGGCTGTGATCACAGGGGTGCACCCCCACGCTGGCTCCGCACGTGCCTTTCTATGGTGCGCCACACACAGCACATTTCTCATGAGCACCAATGGGATGCAAGGCTCCTTTGCAGTGTTAGAGCCACGCTAGCCTGGGGAGCAGGGGCTGGCCGCCACTGTGTCACCAGGAGACATAGGCTACAGCACACTTATTCTGGCTGTGTCTTCTCTTTATCCCCCCTTCCTTTGCTTTCTCTTACTGCTTTGTGCTTCCTTCACCTCTGCCAGCACCCGAGGCTTCCACACTCAGTGCTTTGGGACAGATATAGACCCAAGACTGGCCATAGGCACCCTACCGTGTAGAGAACTGGACCAAGTGAGAGTGGGTTATATATAAATTGCCTGCCCTCTGCAGTTGTAGCCACTGCTGACAGACACCAAACCCCACCCACAGCCAGGAGCTGTGGATGGAGATGCTGGTCTCTGTCACCATCTCCTCCTAGCAAAGACCCTGTGGTGCCCTGCAGCACCCTACCCAGCTTACCAGAAACTTCCACTCGGCTCAGGAAAACTTTCACCTCATCTCATTCCTATTTAGACTGATAAGAACGGATACCGTATTTGACCTTAGCTGAAGGGCCAAGATCTCACACCTATTTATGATGTGTGTCTGTGGGCACCCCCGTCCTCTGGCATCACACCATGGATGATTTCCCAATGACAAGGAGAAGTTAAACATTATCTGTGTTTTCCATTCCTTGACTGTCGGGCTCTAATTATCTACGAAGTCCAATTTATAGGCACAATGTTCTCGACCCATGGCCTCTTTCTTGGTCTAAGGGAACCTGTATCAGTCTTATCTGAATGTCCTTTGTTCATCTGAGGCTCATGGTCTCCACTGTGGGTCATCATCCAACTAACCACACTAGAGTCAACAGCTGACAGGCTCAGGGGTGATCCCAGCCACTCAGGGTGACCCTGCCCCTGATGAGACCCCTACAAGTGAAACTGGAAGAGCAAACACAGAAACCCAACGGACGACTGTGCTTAGCTCTGAAGACCTCCCCACGAGGTGCTCCCTCTGCGTGAGGCCTTGAGGGAGCCCAGATGTGACTGGGCTCCCGCCACCCCTGGGGAGCAGGGTCTGCAGGGGGAAGGCAGCTGTGCCCTGCGATCCCACCGACCTGTGCTGCTGTACCTTCTCCTGCCCACAGGAGGGATAGGTTCCTTGGCTGGACCACAAAATACATGGCAGGTCACGCTGAATCCCTTGAAATGTAGACTACCAGGTGGGGACCATGTTGGGTTGAGCTACACTGACCAGCTCTGCTGCAGTCAACGGAGTGCTGACCTGCACCCGAGGGACCCTGAGTCCCAGCCCTATCTGATCAGCTTTTCACAAACAACTCTGGAAGTGGGCTTTCTACAGAGCTTTTGACAGAACCCTGACCTTCCTGGAGCGGGGTGCTCTCAGCCAGCCAGCCAGAACAGCACCTCGGCGAGGGCTGTATGAGACCGAATTGATTTCCAAAGGAATCGGTGATCACCCGCTCAGCACTGAAGCCTTGTGTCCCTGATTATACACTTCATGAAAATATTTCTACTGTGTTCTTGAGCTTCCCATTCAGACAGACAAAACTGAGGAAAAAATCCAACTCTTCTGAACGGTCTTCCCCAAGGTTTTGCTCTTCAATCAAAAGCCCACCCGGGGGCTCCTGCCGGACCTCCCAGCACGCCTGGGCCGAGGCCTGTCCTCTGCGCTGTGCTGTCCTTCTAGAGCTTCTGAAAGCCAAGCTATCCTCCCCACACTGCTGTCTACTGAGGGCAGCTAATACTCGAGCATGTGCCAGCGCCTAGCACTCACATGACCCGCGAAGCCCTGTGGTCTGCAGGGCCATGGGGGTCGCTAGGCGGAGAACCCCAGCTCAGGATGGCTCTTCCAGGGACCACTGGCCCCTTCTAGGGAGCCAGAGGTATCTGAGGGCCGGCGGGGCCCATGGTGTCTGTGCCGTCAGGTTCCATGCACTTCTTGCCTTCTGTCTGGTCCCAGGCTCTTACTCGCAGGGTGCCTACAGCCACCTGTGCTCCTCTGCCCACGGCCTACAGGTGAGAAGACCCGGCCCTCTTGCTTTACACAAAGCAACTCAGCTCAAATGATCAATCCCAGCGTGGCATGCAGGAGAGCAAGGACCTGAGCTTTCACGTTTTTTTCCCCACAGAAAATAAGATTTGGATAGTGTTTGGTTTCTGCCTCTCAAGGCCAAAGGACCGAAAAGCTTTCTCTCCCCTTGGTCACCATTAGACTGCTCCATAGGGACCAAGGCCACCGCTCTCATGTCAGCTTGGGGTCTAAAGAACAAAACCTGTCCTCAGCCCCAAATGTGCTGCCCCAGAGTAGTCAGCAACCTGTAGGTCCTGGCTTGGAGGAGGCCGGGGGACACTGGAAAGCTGGCCTCTTCATAAGCATGGGTGGTCATGACGGCACCCCAAAAAGTGTGATGGACACTTCGACCTACCCAGGAAGCTCCCCCAGCACTCAGCCAACTCTCAACTTACTGGAGAGACAAGTTCATTGTCCCCTGGCATGCTGAGCACCCAAGTGCTCACAGGACACAATGTGACTAGGCTCCTGCTAGGGTAGGGGGTGATGCTGAGCCCCAGAGATCTTCTGGGAGCACGAAGGGGAGCCCACATCCACGCTCCTTGCCTGGCTCCTTGGCTGTTTCTTCTTCGCGCCCAGCCCCCAGGACAAGAACAAGGACTGAGGACTGGGGAAGTCAGGCTGCTCTTCATCCCTTCAGCTGGGGGCTGCCTCCATTGTGTCTGAGCCCCGGGCTGGGGCTACGCCAGCACGTCCAACCATAGCTGGGGAAGGGAAGGCTACGCTCAGAAGACCCTCCCTGAGCAAACTTCTTAAGCATCTGGCTCGATGGCCTTGAATAAAATGATTGTCAGATATCATGACCTTACTTTGAGAAATGATTACAAAGCACTTTTCCAGTAAAAACCAGAAAGTGAGTGCTATCAGAGACTCCTGTTAAGATAAGGGCTGTTTCTGACTCTGCTTCCTCCTCTCCTGGCCAGAGCAGCGGCAGACCCTGTTTCACTGGCTGGGGTGTCCTCCCCTGCCTTGGCCTGCACTCAGAGGGGCCACAGCAGGGGTGGGTCCACCTCACCAGGCTGCAGAATGACCCAGTTACTAAGGAACCGTTTGGAACACATCAAGCGTTGTTTAGAAACCTTTAAAAGGCTGCTTCCTTTCCCAGCGCAGAGCGTAACATGATACTGACCTGTCCCGCAGTGTCACAGAGCTGGAGTCTCACAGGCCGCCCATCCACGGACACCACGGCTTGAAAACAAGAGCAAGATGAGCATCAGGAGGAGCTTTTATTTCCCTTTCAGAGGACGAACAGTTCAGTTGCACCACCGTTCTTACTTCAAACCTTCTGTTCCTGTTCTGGGTCCTCTCAGCTAAAACCAGGAGGCCCTGGAGGTATTTTGGTGGAAACATTCCATGGTCAGCAACTCTGCACCCGGAGAAAGAGGCAGCAAACCCCTGAGCCCCTGGCCGGAGCCCCCGGAGGGACCTGTGCTTTTCTCCCAGCCCTGGAAGATTTATTTTCCTGTCACACTTATTTCAAAGGACCTAACAGCAACACAGCCGGGTAGGTGGGAACCAGCCCTGCAGTTTTAAATCAGTGAAAAACCTCACAGATAATTCTGTTTTCCCTTGGGAAAAGCCCACCCCCACCCCGACCTCAGGGTTTATCACAAAACTCCAGCTGTTTTGAGAACTTGTACAAACTGAGGCTGCTGCACTGCCCTGACATAGAAAATCGCACTCTTCTCTGTTTGGAAAAGGGTTAAAAAGAAAAGCACAGGCAGAAAAGCCACACACCTTTCCACCAGGCCAGAGTATGGGATGGGGCCGGACTGGCTCCAGGCGAACCATGGGTCCAGCCTGAGTTAGGCACTCGGTTTGTCTTTCTGCACAACCTTCAGTCGTGCGTTGGTGCTTATCCTAGCAAGCTGGGGAAAGGAGCCAGCAGCACAGAGGAGGGAACCCCTGGCCGCAGGGTTTTACCCAGGAAATCAGGCTCCAGCCGTTGGCACTGCGGACAAGGCCAGGGAGACACATTTTTTAAAGGAGCAAGACAACAAGTGTTTCACGCTAGCTTCTACGAATTTTAACTTTTTCTTAAATTCCAAAAAGATCTGAAAAATCAAAGCAAAGGATTCCTTTATCTCTGAGTGGTACAGCACCCCATACATAAGAACTTGTCGCAGCCTAAAGACAGTGAAAAGACGCCAATGATCAGAAACCAAGCCGGCACGGGAGGGGCGCGGGCCAGGCAGATGGTAGGCTCAGAAGAAAGGAACGCTCAGTACAAGCCGGGCCTCGCTGGGGCGCCCGAGCCAGCGCACCCCTGCAGGTCACCGCGGAGACGCGCGGGCGATCCCGGCCGCCCAGCGAAAGGGCGCGGGCACAGGTCAGGGCACCTGCGCGTCCGCTCGCGCCCGAAACCCGCGGTGGCGCCAGGACGTCGGCCCGACACCCCTTTTGCACGCGGCGCCGGCCGACCGCCGCTGCCCGCCTGGGCCGGGTCCGAGGAAGGCGAGGCCGAGCCGGTTGCAACGCGCCGCGCGCACGGTCCGGGGCTCCCGCGCCTCCCCGACCGCGGCCTGGAGACGTCCAGCGCCCGCGCGCTCGACTTCGCTCCCGCCCCGGCCTGGCCCTGCGGCCCCGGCGCCCGCGCCCGGCCCCGCATCTCACCCGAGAAGTTGTCGAAGGCTGTGGGGATGTACTCGGTGGGGTAGCCGTTGGTGGTGTAGCTCACCACCAGGCTCGTCTTGCCCACCGCGCCGTCGCCGACCAGCACGCACTTGACGCCGCGCCCCTCGGCGCCGGCCGCGCGCCCCCGGACCCCAGGCGTCCCGGGCCCGCGCGCCCCGCGTCCCCCGCGCTCCCTGCGAGGCGGCACGGGGGGCGGCTCGCAGCGTGCGGGCAGCGCGGGCCGCCCCTGTTGCGGGGCCATCGCTGGTGATCACTGAGGTGCCACGGGACCAGATGCCACCGGCGGACAAAGGCGGCGCGAGGTCGCCACTGAGCGGGGCGCCTGTGCCCGCGCGGCCGCGATGTGGCCGAGCCTGCTCCGCCCGGCTTCCCAGCGACACCGGCGGGCGGGGAAAGAGGCGGGTCCGGCTGCGCCGTCCCCGCGCCGAGGCCACAGCGCCCCCACCTGCGCGCCGCGCCCCGGCGCCTAGCAGCTGCTCGTTGAACGGGTGGACGGCCCAGCTCGCCGCGTGGCCCCTCGAGCCCCAAAGCCCCCTCTTCTCCTGGCGCTCTCCTCCCCTCCTCCCCTATTCCTCCGGTGCCCCCTACTTTCCCTCTCCTTCTTCTCCCCCACCTCTCCTCGCTCTTCCTACTCCTACTGCCCCCCACCACCCCCACATGCCTTCCTCCCCAACAGCCCCTGCATCCCTCACCTTCCCCTCCTCGCCCCCTCCCCGGCTCCTCCTCCATTCCATCCTGCTCAGGACGCTGCGCGTCACAGCGGTGCCTGGTGAAGCAGTCACCCGAGGGGGAGGTGGAAGTGTCCTGGCTTGTGTCCTCTGAATGAGACCGAATAACAGGCAACTTTTCTTAATTCTAACTAGAGCCGGTTGTCTGATTTTTCTTCTAAAATAATTTAGTCTCATTTTGGCACAGAAGGATGCAGGGCTTTGTTGGTGCTCCTGTGACTTCTGCATGCTGTGAGCTTTTACACACTCAGGATCCAGTGAATTTCCCTAGAGCCCCAATTCCTTGTCTACTTAAACGTGGCTTGGCCATATGAATGTTATCTAAAAACAAATAGTCCGCTTCTCTTTGCTGTTTCTCTCTGCCCTCCTCCTATGCGTGTTCACGGCAGGGTTACCCTTTCTGGGCCTGGTCAGAATCCTAGGGCCCCTGGCTTGCATATTAATGGCATATGACTCTGAGAAGAGTCATATGCTGTTAATATGGGTATTTTTTCTAGTAGTAGTAATAACAAGAGCTAGTAAATATTGAACCTTCATTTTGCGCCAGAAACTGTTGTAACCACTTTGCCAATACTATTTCCTTTAATCCTAGCATTACCTGCACCCATTTTACAGCCAGGAAAACCTGAGGTACAGTGTAGTTAAGTGATGTGTTTGTTTGGGTTTCACACAGGAAATGATAGTGTCAGGATCCAAACTGAAGTGGCCTGGGCTCCTAATCAGTGCCCTGCACGCAAATGTGAGCATTACAGCAAATCAGACTTGGAAGAACGTTGTGGTCATACAGATGCAGAGGTGCCTTTGTCTGGAAGTGGGAGCTTGAACTCAGGGCCTGTGTCTGGCAAAGAGCACCTTCCAAGGCCCTGGTGATATTGGCCCACAGATGACAGTGCAAGCTGTTTTCAGGATCGTGGAGCCCCAGGATTTGACCTGAAATGGCCTTGAGAGCCTGAGGAACCAGCCTCCACACACAGGCTGAAGAACAAGAACAGGGCGTCATGGACCTAGATTAGAAGCGAGAGTGCTGGTTATTGCTGCAGGATGGACCAGAACAACAGAAAGATTGGAAGCTCCCCAGTTACAGCCAGTTGGCCTTCTTTCCCTGTACCCTTGGGCCACTTGAATTCCATTTGTCTTAGCTGAACAGGGAGATGGTTTTGAGCGTGTCTTCTCCTCCTTTGCTGGTTGACCTAAAATAAAGTATGTATATATAAATATATATGTATGTGTGTGTGTGTGTGTGTGTGTGTATGTATATGTGTGTGTATATATATATATATGTGCAAAACCGGTGCTGTAGTGTTGGCTTCTATACATGTCTGGCAGCAAAGTCTTGCTTTGTATCACTGGGAGACCCAGAAATATGAATATATTTCTGTAAATGTTACAAAATATATTTTAACTGCTGCATGTTAAGTCCACTGTCTCCTTTAATTCTAATGTCCCCTTGTATTGAGTGGCCTTGAAGTTGCCATGAGCATTTAGAGGATCAAGCCAAGGAAAGTACAGGCTGTGGAGACATGTCGTTTGGGCTTAATGGGACAAAGAGCTAGGAGCAGAGAGGTAGAGCAGGTGCCAAGAGCCCTTACTCTCCGGGTCAGCCAGGCCGGCTGGCTGGACGCTGAGCTCGGCCCTCGCGTGCCTCTTCCTCGCTCTGGCCTGCTGGCCAGGCCATGTATTCGCACTTCTCCTTCGCAGTTGTGGGTGGGTGGACGTACAAATGCAGGAACGGTGGCCAGGCATGTGCCTGTTCCCTTGGTGGGGGTCCTGTTGGTATCTGCCGGAGTGGCCCAACAGTCCTTAGTACTGGAAGTTCCAGCGGAAAAGTCACAGAGTTTAAGATGGGCGGGGTCGGGAGCTCATCTGCAGAAATTCTTTCCATTATAAAACACAAGATATTGCTGGAGGGCTTGGTGGTCTCAGCTACTCCTGGTCAAAGCAGAAGTTCTGTCCTGCTGGGAATATACTCTGAATGCAGCAGATGCAACTACCGATGTGTGATCTTGTGAGACAGAATTGCTCTGGATTCCCATGTTCACAAGGCAACAAGTCTGCAATGATCCCACCAGCTTGTATTCACCTGTGGGTATCTTTCTATTCTTCCTATAAGAAATATGCTGCAAAACTGAAGAAGTGACTGAAAAATATGCAGCTAAAAATATAGGAAAAGGAATGAGTGCTATTAAATTGTGCCAAGCAGTTATTAAAATGCTTTGTATTTCTATGGATTTGTTGAAGTCATGATACTTGTTGTTGTTGTTGTTGTTGTTGTTAGGTACTATCGAGTTGGTATCTGAGTCATAGCGACCCTACGTACAACAGGCAAAACACTATTGTCAGTGCTTCTCTGCTGTTTGTAGGGGTTTCAATGGCAGATTGATTTTTGGGAGTGGGTTGCCAGGTCCTTTTCCCAAGCCTGCAGCACCTGGTGTTGATGCTTGTTAGCCTTTTAAATTTTAAAACTTACTGTGATGCATTCACACTTTAAATACTTTTTGTGCCTAATTTTCTATCCTTAATTTTGTATTCTTTTTCTTAAAGAAGTGCCTAAGAAGCCCCAGGCCTTGCAAAACTTGGATTTGCCCTACATCTGTCTCTTTGTCAGACTTTGCACTTTGTAGTCTCCTACTATTGGTTCTCCTTTTTATGTTGAGTACTGTCCCTTGTCTGCTCATATGCACTCAACCTAATCTATTCCTTGCAGCCTTCTCTAAAATTGTCCCCATTTGTAACAATCTTCTGCAGGTGACAGAAGAAAGCAGACTCCATGCTATACAACTTGGTGTTTCACCTAGCTCCCAAAGTGGATGGAGGTATGGTTTAGCAGAATGCTGTCCTGGGTGGGGCTGTGAGAAGGGCACATGGCCCCAAACAGTACGATTGCTTTCCTTGCTTGCTTGTTGTACTTCGCCCCCCAAGCTCTATGAGAACAGAGACCTTGTTTATCTCTATATCCCCTACTTAGCAAATGGTCTGTAAAAACTATGGGAGGCCACACTAAGGCATTGACTGCTGAGGGTGCAGCTTAATGGGAGAGTGTGTTCTTAGCATGTGTGAGGCCAGGGGGCCGATCCCCAGGGGAAAAAATGATTATTAACATGAAGTTGTGTCTTGGCTGTGTGTTGCAGGAAGACTATGCGGTACCTCGTGTATTCCTGTGTTCTCCACCAGGGCTGGGTCTTGTAAACTGAGGAATGCTGGCACTAGGTAATGCAGGATTTCCCTCCTTAAGATCCTGATCTCTGCAGGGTCCTCCAGCCTAGCTCCAAACATCCTTTCCACTCCACAGCTGCCCTGGGCCCCGTAGGTCCATTGTGGACTTGGTGGAACTGAGCTGCAAGTCTGCATCTGTGTCTGTGTGACCAGCTGGGTTTTCTCTGAACGGCCTCTGGCACCCTGCTGAGGGGCGTCAGCAGGCAGGGCAGGTTAGCACTGTTCCCCTCTGAGACACAAGAACTCCTTCCTGTACCTGGACCTTGGGGCCACTCTGATTTCCTTCTGAGCTTCAACCAGTCGTGGCCGTTAGTCACCATTTCTATCCATGTGCCATCCTAGGGGGAAAATGACAAGGAAAACATTGGACACTTTTCACAAGAGAAGATGAGAAAATCATATAAATGACACCAAATTGCCAGGAGGGCAGCCAGTGGGGCCTGATCTGAAGACACACACATTAACCAGTTCTGTGGCTTAGAGCACGTGGCCCGGCCTATTGGCACTGACACCCTCCTCCAGGTGTTTTCTTGTCACCTGTCATCATCCTGTTGGTAATTGTTGTTGTTAATTGCCATCGAGTTGTGTCTGACTAATAGTGACCCTCATAGGATTTTTATTGGCTGACTGTTTTAGGATTGCCTCGGGAGTTGATTGCTATGTCTGGCTCCTGTTTTTGTGGTGTTGGGGATTGAACTCAGGTCCTTGGAGAGTGCAGAGCAGCACTCTACCAGCTAAGCTAAACTCTAGTCTATTGGTAACTAGAATGAATAAATTAAGAATTCTGTTGAAATCATGAAATTTTAAGGTGTGATAATCAATCATGAGTTTTGACTGTTAAAAAGTATTTCTGAAATAAAGCTGGATGTGGTGGTGCATGGCTGTAGTCTCAGTAACTCGGGAGGCAGAGGCAGGAGGATTGCAAGTTTGAGACAAGAGGAAGTCTGTGCCTTAAAAAGTAAAACAATGGGCTGAGGGTGCAGGTCAGTGGTCCAGTACTTGCAAAGCATGCAAGCGTCAGGCCCTGTGTTCAAACCCCAATACTGCCAAAAAAAAAAAAAAGATATTTCTGAAATAAAATGTTTATATCATTTTTACTAGTTGGATTAAGCTATGATGTGCTGCATTTATGCAATCTCAATGTCTAGAAACATAGGAGTTAGGTTTTTGGGCATGAAAAATCCACAGCAGTCCTGGTGGCTCTGCAAGATAGCACCTTCTCACATGATAGTGCAGAGATCTGGTTTGCCTGCATCTTATAACTGTGCCACTGGGATTCATGCATTTCTGTTTATAAAATCATGTGACAGCAATCTTATAAGAGCCCAAAACTGGAAGCAATCTAAATGTTCAAAATAATAAAATGGATGAGTTAGTTGTAGCACATTATGGTATTCAGTTAAGAAAAGGAGTGAACATCCAAGAATGAATCTCACAACACACTGAGGAACGAAAGAAGCCAGACACAAAGAGTATAAGCAGTTTGATTTGCTGTATAAAGTTCAGAAGTGGTGGGAGAAACCAAGCTGTACTGCTGTCAGCAAGATTGAAGAAGATTGTTGTGTCCAGAAAGGGTGAAGGCTGGAGCTTCTAATATTCTGATGATTTATATTTCTTGATCTGATTGATGGTGTCACCCTCCGTCTTCATAGTAATTAATTATGTCATATTGTTGTTGTTGTTAGGTGCCATTGAGTTGGGTCCAACTAACAGCAGCCCTATGTACAGTAGAATGAAACACTCCCTGACCCTGTGTCAGGCACATGATCTTTCTTATGTTGAAGCTTATTGTTGCAGTCACTGTGTCAATCCATCTAGTTGAGGTCTTCCTTTTTTTTCTGGACCCACAAATCTCCCAAACATGATGTCCTTCTCCAGGGATCGGTCCCTCCTGAACACATGTGCAAAATATGTCAGACACAGTCTAGCCGTCTTGCTTCCAAGGAGCACTCTGGTTGCACTGCTTCTAGGACAGATCTGTGGTTGTTTTGGCAGTCCATAGTATATTCAGTATTCATCTCCAGCACAATAATTCAAAAGCATCAGTTCTCCTGTCTCTCTTATTCAGTGTCCAGCTTTCACAAACATATGATGCAACTAAAAATCCTAAGGT
>VMDO01008836.1:0-81166 GCA_007922755.1 Pedetes capensis
CTTTCGAAAGATACTTGATCTGTTGTACCACAAATTCTTATGGAGAAACCAGAGAAGTATGGATTAGATCTAATTCCTTTAATATTGATACAAAGTTAACTAAAGAAAATCAAACACAGAGCAGTTATTTATGGTGTAACATCAATTCTGAAGTTATCCACATAGACTACCTAAGAGTCATTCTCAAGCCTATACACTTGTAAATTTTACTAAAAAAAGAGAAACAGAATAGATATATAATTGGTTAAAAATAATAATAATTCCAAATGGTTTGAAGTTTTCAAATGAAAAATTTTCAAAGAAATTAAATAGAGACAAATTATATGGTGGCAAAGACAATACATTAAAGAAGGAGACCATTAGAGGGGGCTTGGGAGGGTAACGGGGGTGGGGACCATGGCAAATATACAATGAAACACATGTGTGAGAATGTCATAAGGAGACTCATTAAGCTGCACACTAAAAATTACTAATAAAACCTTTAAAAATTTAACAAAGAAAATACTAATGTTCCTCATCACCTAGCAAATTAAACTTCCATTAGAAGTACATTTTGGAAAAACAATCATTAAAAAATAAAAGCCATTAAGAATCCTGATAAATACAAAGTTGATAGGTTTACAGTGATTTTCCAATCACTCTTTATAGAAAATAATATGTTCAAATTACTGACAAAGTCTTAACTCTCACAGTCTATTTGTAAAGGAGTAAGTTTAAGCCATTTGTTTGCTTTTAAGAAACTGTGATGCTAATTTCTTTATAAGATATTTGACACGAGTGACAGAAAAAGTTATTACAGGCCATTGAAGCAATAAAGTTTACTTATTTATTTTTTACCCCATACCAACAATAAGAAAATGCTGTTGCCTATGTTACATTAATCAGCACCGTCTGATTTTGGAATGCACAACTCCATGACATTTTGGAACACTGGAGATTATTAATTTATCTTTTTTCCAAAATCATCTCTTCCTCATGCCTATATAGATATCTACTCAGTAAAATTTTAAGGGATATATATGCATATATATGAGGAAAATATCAGAGAACTTCTATAACAATAGGATATTTATTTTCTTTGATAACCAATGTACACTATAGATCATAACATTCTCAGTATTTATGATATTAATCCCCCTCCAGTGAGATAGTACTCGTATTCTTTAACAAGTCAATTCAACATTTGTCTCTGAATACTTGGAACTTTATTAGAACCCCAGTTGCTTTAAAAGATATTAATTTAAAAGAAGCAAGCTAGTCCTGATTGTTTTTAAATAGAGTACAATATTTTTAAATATGGGGAAGCAAATAAATAGAATAACATTAATTAGAATACAAAGAACCCTGTTATAGCAATAAATGAAAAAGACTAAATTAAAATTGGGTTACCAATGTTTAATTGAATGTATATAGTTCTAATGAGTATTAGGTTGTTTTTATATAGTTTAAAGATTCTTTTATTACAAAATTTTAATTACTGAGGCCATGATTAATTAGTGTTTTCAGAAGCCGAAAGATTCACTTCCTGCATTTGCCAGAGCACTCCATTGAAGCTCCTTCTGAGGCTAAACAATCTCCAAAGAACTCCATGGAGGAAAGTGGGCCTGGGGAGGAACGGTCTATGCCTTTCCTGCCTTTTGTGGTGCCCACCTGTTGCCAGTGGGCCCCCCTGAGAGTTACCAGGATACAGTCCATATGGTCGAACTACAGGATGCTGATAGGATGAAATGTAGGGCAAGGTGCTTTTCATACAGGACAAATAGAGTCATCTATTCAAGATGATTTACTGTGCAAAATAACCCATGCAAAATGTCGTGAAGAAGGTCCTTAAGATTCTACTTATTTAGGGAATTAAAATGTACACACCTAAAGGCATATAAATTTTAAGTGATACCCAAAACAAATAACATAGCATTGTATGTGGCAATGTATATTCTAGTTCTCTATTTTTGTCAAATGTTATAGGCCCAGAATTATAACAATAAGCAAGATTTTTACATTTTTAAAATATTTATTTATTTATTTATTTTTTGTGCTGGGGATTGAACCCAGGGCCTTGTGCATGCTAGGCAAGTGTTCTACCACTGAGCTGTACTTATGTCCCTAGCTCAAACAATAATCTCAAATGCAGATTCAGGTTAGAAGCACATAAGTGGGCTAGACTTGTAAGAAGGCAAAAGTTTGAAAATTTATTTGATCTAATACAATAAGAATAGAAATTCATAGATCAAATAGTTGCTTGAGAAAATGCTACTAAGACTAAAGTCAGTTCAGGGGTCTTTTGTATTTGACAGCCACCCATAAATCTGTCTAGCTTTCTGGGAAAGGCTTAAGAGCAGTTTTTAAGTAGAGATGGGGGAAACCTAAGGTCTAATGGAGAAGCCAAGTAAAGCAAAGACTCTTCTTTTAAAAACAAAATGGTAAAATTTGAATATGAACAAATGAGGTCATTTTCCTTACGCGTATGGATGCCTACCTTAATTTGTGTATTGAAACTACATATACATAAGGATTTTCATCTGAGATAGATAAAATATAGATTTTACATTCTTTCAACACCAAATATTATCAAGACTTTTTTCTTTGAAGGGGGAGTTGTACAAAATTTCCTAATGGTTGCTGCCCTCTAATGGTCAAATTCTTAAGTGAATATCTGACAAATGCATGGCCAATCTAGTTGCACGTACAGATGTATGTGCACAAATATATTTAACTTACCAGTTATTATATGTTAGCTACACAAATGAAATGTGAAAACTTTTTCAAGCATTAGTCTATTGTAAAAATGATTACTCCTTGTTTGTAATGTCTGAGTAGAGATAAAGACATTTAGTAAATTTAGAGTGAGCCAGGAAAATATGTTGTGGAATAGTATGGCAACATATTTTTAAACAGTAGGGTTCACCTAAAATAATTATTCCTAATAAATACATATTAGAAGATTTCCTGAGGAGAAATATTATTTTCATAATTTCAGTAAATGCTGGTACTTTTTTTTTTTGTATTATGTGCCCACCAGGAATCCTCACTTACTCAGAGTACCCTTTGATTATCAACATATTTTGATATAGATGGTGTGAACATTGAGATTCCTCTGAAAACTAATTTTATGAGGAAAAATATGCATCAAACAATGTAGTTAACAATATTAAATGTGTTTAGTTTATGACTTCTTGAGGCTTTGCTAAAATTCCATGTGAATCTCTAACAGGCTGATACTGCATATGGCATTTCCTAATCTTGCTTGATCTTGGGTCCCTTTTATTATAAGGCATTGTTGTTGTTGTCGTTGTTGTTAGGTGCCGTCGAGTCGGTATCCTACTCATAGCGACCCTCTGTATAACAGGGGAAACACTATTGTCAGTGCTTCTCTGCTGTTCATCGAGTTTTCAATGGCAGATTGACTTTGGGAGGGAGTTGCCAGGTCCTTCTCCCAAGCCTACAGCTTCTGGTGTTCCCAAGCGGTCTCCTATCCAGGTACTAACCAAGCCCGACCCTGCTTAGTTTCCGAGATCTGACGGGATCGGATGCCACAGGGCTACAGCTGCAGGCATTATAAGGCATACTACGGGTTTATTATTCTGGAGAATACATGTTCAGAATGAATAAGGAGGAACATGATAAGGAAATCACATGAGTTAAGTAAATATAAACCAAATTGCTTCTAAATTTATGCTTATCAATTCAATAAAATTCATAAGCATATCAAAAATATCTCATTAACCTTCTAAATGAAACACTCTTACCATCTGGTGGAGTGAATATTGAAAGGTTTGACTTGGGTCCTATCCCTGCACTGGTTTCAGCCGCAACATAAACATCATACATTGTAAATGGTGTTAGGTTAGTGAATGCAAATTTAAGGTCTTTCGTGCTATTATCCAAAATCCATCCTGCAAAAAGCAGAAGATACCAATGGATTATTTTTCATCAAGCATAAAATCACCCTCATACTTATGGATAGAGTGTGAAGGACAATGACCAAAATGTTAACATATGCACTAAAATTTGTTGTTAACAGTGAATGTGTTTCAGCTGGATGCAGTGGTGCACACCTATAATCCCAGTAACTCAGGATGTGGAGGCAGGAGGACTGCAAGATCAAGACCAGAGACAGTCTGTGTAATTTAGTGAGACCCTGTCTAGAAAAACAAGAAAAACAAAAACAAACAAACAAACAAAGAATGAATCTGGCTTAATTGTGGACTGATACCAATTTAATTAAAACAATGGAAACAACATGAAAATCTTCCAGTATTGAAAATTACTTTTATGAAATCATAAAGTCCTGTTGAATTATCATATTATTTTTTACTTATTTAAAAAGAAAATATCAGATTTTATCTATATGAAAATAGTGACAGTATTTTGCACTCAAATTTGTACATCTTAAACGTTGATTTCTACTTAGGTGCTGTGCCATAAACCTGTAATACCAGCTCCTTGGGATGCTGCAGCAAAAGGATGGAAAGTTCAGAGCCACCGCCAGCCTGTACAATTTAGCAAGATTCCAAGATTCTGTCTCAAAGTTTAAAAATATTGAAAAGGAGATCAGAAGGGCAAATTAGTGTTAGAGAACTTGCCTAGGATGTGTGAGCCCCTGAATTCAAATCCCTGTGCTGAAAATATTATATATACATATATATGATATATATATGATATATATGTATATATATATATATATATATATATATATATATATATATATATATATGTCATCTATATAACAAAATAAAATGCTGCCATGAAGCATGCCTATAGTCCTAAAGACTTGGTAGTCTGAAGCAAGAGTATGCCAACTGCAAGGCCAGAGGCAACATTTACAACTTAGGAAGACTCTGTCTCAAAATTTAAACACACACACACACACACACAAAGATAAAGGCGAGGGTGCAGCTCAGTGGTAGAGCACCTGGCCTAGCATATGTAAGGCCCTAGGTTCAACCACTTAGTACTGAAAGAAAAAAAGTTTTTTAAATGCTAGTCTCATTATTTTCTGTAAATATATATATTTAGAAAATATATCTATTTTTGCTTCTGTGCAAAATTCCTTAATTAGTCTAACAGTGAAATTCCTTAAATCTTCATTCCTTAAATCTGAACATCCCCTTCCCTTTCATACTCTAATTGAAATACTCTCTCTTCTAAGCACAATGCCTCTGCTCCCCTGCAGCCACCATAAATAATAGCCATTAGTTTTTCCTCACAGTTATCAATTGATTAGGCCTTTGAGGTAGGAGGTCTTTGTCTCCTTGCTCCTCATTCATCCACCTTGGATCATTCTCCCTTCCTCCTTATAAATCTCACAACTTTAAATCCCATTCATAGATGATATTCTTGGGCTGTCCAGGTCACTCACTCTCATTCTGGGTGGTTTAGCTCTTGATTCAATGCTACCATCTTAATTTGTGATGATTCCCATATCCTGAGAGATAATCATTCAGTCATGCTGACTTCTCCTTAAATAATACCCTTCTCCATCCTATCTTCCTCTCTCTCCCCAGGTCATAAATTAGACATTACTATTACCAATAACCATAAATCACCCATCATCCTAATTTCATGCCATTGTCTCCTATCTGCACTTCAATTACTCTAGAATCAGAACCAACAATTAAGTCCACTAGAACCTCCAATCCATTGATCTTATCATCTGTCTTATTTTTTATTTTATTTATTCTTTCACTACTTGCTGTCCACTATTTATCCAGCCTCAGTGTCATTCTCAATAATTACTGCCACATATATGTTCAATTCTCTTGAACTTCCTTGTTGAAGGCACCTGTAGAAAAGCACAGTACCACTCCAACTGGCATGACTTTAATCATGACCACAACTCAAATGAGCTCTGAGTGGTCCCTGCAACTTTACTCAACATCCACCGGTAAGAGATCCAATCACTCTATTCTTCTAGATGATTAGTTTACATTCTTTTTCCTGCTCAGACCTCTAACACCATCTGCCCCATCTTCACTCCTAGCTAATGGTGTTATTTCCCATTACAATGAAAACTGAAATTGATCATAAAACATCTGCCAGACTCCCATCAACAAAAACTATATCTTATCTATATATCTGCTTTATAATCTGTTACTATGGACAAACTATCTGTATTTTTATATCAAACCCCAATTTGAGCAAAAGACCTTATCTCTCTCTGCGCACACAATTTTCCAGCAATTTTCATCTTTCTTATATCATTATTTTTCCTTATTTTCTCATTCTTTTTAGCAAACTAGCATGCCTCATTTGCTCCAAATGAAAATAAATCTGTTGATTCTGCTTACTGCTCTGACTTCCCATCTCCTTTGCTTTTTTCAGCAAAACTGAGGAGTTTCTAATACACATTTTTTCAGTGCTCTTCTCCATTCTCCCTTAAGTCATTCCAATCAGTTATTTACCCTACATATGCCACTATAACTTGTCCTGTCAAGATTACTAATGATTTCATGTTACTAAAAACAATATTTACTAAACACATCTTACTTGATTTATAATCTAGTCTCACAGAAGAAAGTGTACCTCAATCAACTCTTGAAAAAATAATACCAAATAGAAAAGATCTATCTCTGTATTCATATCTGTTTCTTTGCATGAGGGGGGTGTGGAGAGAACATTTTTTTAGGAACTGCACATCTATCATGATTTTCAAAGTATAAGTTATAGGGATAAGAAATAAAAATATCTCATTCATACCATAGAAATTTCAAAATGAAATAATTTGGGACTTTGAATCTTTTTATATTCTTTCAAATAAATGACAACATGTGAGTTTACATATTTTCATCATTGTTTGAATTTAACTTTCATAGAACCATAGGCTCTCAGGTAGAGAAAAAATTAGAGTTAACTTACTTATTATAATATTTGAATTCCTTAAATTATCTCTAACCAGTGCATTCTTAAGTCCTATTTACAAAGACAGAGAATTTGTCACCTTATAAAGCTGCCCACATTATTATTTTTAATAGATTTTATTTTCAGGTCATTTTTAGGTCCACAGTAGGTATACCACAGAAGGTATATAGATTCTCTCATTATTTCTAGAGCTCTTTGCTTATTAGAAATGGATTCCTTGTTCTAAATAGAAGCCAGAATTGATATAATCTAAGCTTAATTGTCCTTCCTGCATATAAATCAAAGTCTTCTTGTTCAACACTTGAAGGCACACATCTCTCTCTACACTTTCGTTAGGGATTGCCTGTAGTTCCTCCACCTCCATATGAAATATAGAACATAAATATTGTTTTGATACCCTTGTACTCATTTATGATTTTAAACAAAAAATCCAAAGGATTTCACATTTCTTACTAATTTTCTATTCTTTATTTCAATTTAGGGTCTTTTAAAGAGTCTGATACTTTTTAGAAGTTTGGTACTGGTTATATTTTACAATTCTTATTCTAAAAGGTAAAAAGAAAATGATAAAGACTTACCTGATGGCCCATATAATTCAACTCTGTAACTAAACTTCCCTGTTACAATAGTTGGTGGGTCCCATGAAATTGAAAAGGACTTTCCTGTGACATTGCCTGTTATACAGTTTTGAGGTGGTCCTTCAGGCACTAAAATGATTATGGGAAAAAAATGAATATATGATATATATCTCAAACAGTTTTTTAACTTAAAGGAAAAATAAAATATAATTGAAGAATTTGAATAGGACATGCTGAATCATCAGATTAACTTATTCAAAATATCTTTTAATTTTATTTAGTACTACATATTGTTGCACAATGCAATTTCATTTGTATAGTCATTGTAAATGCTACATTCACATAAGACACATATAGCCACATATACATCACATTGAACAAGGTCTGAATATCTGAACTGATAAACACCTTCTCCCTCATGGACACGTAGGTGGAAGGGTCAAGAAAATATTTGTGATGACCTTTGTTTTTTCATATTAATATTTATCCTTTGCCCTGAGAGGAAATTTGCATCCTAGAGACAGAAGATTCAAATTTAACACTGTAAGATATACAAGTAATGACATTTAAAAATAGCCTGTTTTTCATTGAGCAAGGGTTTAACTCAGTTGGTAGAGTGCTTGTTCTGTGCACTCTGACGCCCTGGGTTTGATCCCTCCCAAAAATGGGAGGAGGACCTGGCAGCCCACTCCCAAAACAATCAGCCATTGGAAACCAAATGAATAGCAGAAAGGCACTGACATAGTGCAGGACACGACACAGTGTTGGGGAGTGTTTCATTCTGTTGTACATAGGGTTGCTATGAGTTGGACCTGACTCAATGACACCTAACAACATTTTTCATTGATGTGTTTCTACATTTTATTCTTTCTTTTAGATGAAGTAAAACATCTGTGAATGTTTTTTCAAAACAAAATTCTTGTCTACCAAATTTCACTTTCTGTGATCTCCATGAAATTATTTCTTCTTATTGTGTAAGAAGTAAGTAGCATAGAAAAGCGAAAAGGCATGACTCAAAGATAGTTATCTAAGTCAAGAATAAATAACTTGAACTCACATGTGAAGGAAAATAATAGGAGGAAACAGCTATGCCATTGGAGAAAAGATACTGTGCTTCAGTGAAATGACTCTACCACTAATTTCCAGTACCCACAAAAATTACTGATCAAACCTGAATACTTGATACTATATTATGATATACATACAAAGCATCTTTTATATATATAATATATATACATCTATATCATGTATATCATGCTTATAATTTGAATACTAATATAACTATCATAGTAGTATATCAGTATCCATGTAAACTTACATATAATTAAATATATACTCACACCTAGAAATATGAACTCTCAGAATTTCATAGTAATAATAATATCTAACTGTATCAATCCTAATACTACAGCTACACAGAAGTGCTATGACTGTCTCCATTTTTCAAGTGAGGAAACTACAATGTCAGTAGGAATACAAATAGAAATATATCCTGGCCATTGTTTTTTATCTAAAACTGAAATAGTAATTAAATGTTATCCTGCTATTGCAGGTATTATCTCCACATTTGGTAATAACAATAATAGTAGGAAAAGGTTATAGATGATTAAAGATGAGTTAGAAAGAGAAATTATTATAAAAATTTGCTAATGTCATAAAATGACAAATGCTGATCTTAGGGAAGATGGTGTTTAGAGAACTGTTTCAAATCTTCCTTCCCCTTTTGGATGTTTATTTTAGTGCTGTAACAGAAAAGAATATTGAAATTTGATGGGATACCTATTACCTGTTGTTGTTGTTGTTGTTGTTAGGTGCTGTCAAATCAGGTCCACTCATAGCGACCTTAGGTACAACAGTATGAAACACTCCCCAATACTGTGCCATACCCAGCACTATTGTCAATGCTTCCCTGCTATTCATGGAGTTTTCAGTGATGGATTGTTTTGGGAGTGGATTGCCAGGTCCTTTCCCCTAGCCTGTAGCAGCTAGTATTCCCAGATGGTCTCCCATCCAAGAACTAACCTGGTTGACCCTACTTAACTTCTGAGGTCAGGCGGGATCAGAAGCTAGGGTGCTATGGCTGCAGACATTATCTATTACTAGGAAAACAAAAGTTACTGAAAAGTAAGGAAGTTTAACAAAAAAAAAATCTATATGGACAATCTGAAAGAATCCATAAATAATTTAAAATTAGGTTTTTTTCTAACAAAAATAAAATCATACCTGATTCTGGAGTTCTGACAATGGTACTATCAATATAACCTGCTTCCGTTGTAACAGCCGAAACTTCAAAAAGATATGTGGTATAAGGTCTCAGTTTTGTCACTACAAAACTGATAGGTTCTTTCCAAACAGAGCTGATCTTACTCCTTGCCAATGAGCTGGATGAGTACGTGGTACGCAATGGAGGCGTAACTCTACCAAGTGTTGGAGAAGGACTGGTGGTACTCCAAAGGAAGGATTCGCTATTCTCCTAGTGAACAAAATAAATATTCTCCTAGTGAACAAAATAAATATCAATGGAAAAATAGCATGGCACCATTTGATGAACACGAGAAATGCACCTCATTTCTTTTTCTTTTATATTATAAATGTTACTCTTCTGTGTGTTTGTGTGTAAAATTTTAACAGATTAAGTTATGACAAAATTTGCTAGGTTTTAATAATATCCACCTGTCCCTAAAATTTTTAGCCTGCAGTCGTACAACTGTGGCATCTGATCCCACCAGATCTCAGAAGCTAAGCAGAGTCAGGCCTGGTTAGTACTTGAATGTGAGACCACCTAGGAACATCAGGTGCTGTAGGCTTGGGAGAAGGACCCAGCAACCCACTCCCAAAAATCAATCAGCCATTGAAAACCCTATGAATAGTCAAGAAGCACTAACAATACTGTTTTGCCTATTGTATGTAGGGTCACTATAAGCTGGACATCAACTCCCAACAACAACAACAACAAGGTTTTTCATAAGTGACTAGAGTAATAAATTCTTTAACAAAGATATGCACTCCCTCTATCCTTCTTCTGTGGCTTATCCAAATACTACCTCTTATGAAGCCTTCCTAGAGTTTATTAAGAGAGTTTAATCTTTTCCTCCTTAATTCCCAAACTGCTCCAGTAATGTATTTTGTAAACTGGTGTGATACTAAGGCCTAATAATATAAATAATGAAGCAACTAATAACCACTTTGGCAAAACATATAATATCTGGATGCTAAAAACTTGAATATATGTTTATCTAAATTTTCAATGGGCTGGGATTTAGCTCAGTTGGTAGAGCTCTGCGCTGCAGTTTCTGAGATCCCCAGTTCAATTCCCAGCACTGCAAAAATGGGAGAAGGACCTGGCAATCCATTCCCAAGGCAACCCCAAAGCAAACAGTCAGCCATTGAAGACCCTATGAGGGTCACTATGAGTCGGATACCGACTTGATGGCACCTAACGACAAGAACTGGGAGAAGGGTCTGGCAATCCACTCCCAAGGCAACCCCAAAACAGCCATTGAAAACCCTATGAGGGTTGTTATGAGTCGGATACCAACTGGACGGCACCTAACAACAACAACAACAACAACAACAACAACAACAACAACAGCAACAAATTTTCAATATATAGGAAGTGTTTCATAATACTCACATTACATTCTGGCAATTTCCCAGTCAAAAGGTCCTCTACTCTGATTGAGACATCCTTCACTACTATTCCACTTCTGGCATGTTTAACACTAATCTTGAAGCCAGTAATTTTGCCATTTGGTTGCCGAGGTAAATACCAAATCAGGTTTACTGCCGAATAATTAAAGGCCTCAACTGTGAGATTGACCACTTTTCCTGGAGCTGGGACAAAGAAAAGGATTGAAGGAAAAGGATAAAAAAGACCCTGTTATAAAACTTAGAATGGCATTAATATATTTTGGAATGGTAAATTTCCTTATTATATGGAATTAAGTATATAATAAATTGAATAAAATGTACCTGAATGTGGCTTCTAAAAATAGGTTTAATTGGGCTTAGCCTTAAATTAAAACATAAGAAAACACTAGAATTGAGGCAACCTCACTTACTTCAGGATCATTGGACCGATACCTGCATTGGTGAAACATTTCAAATAAATTTGAAAACTATTCAATCAATAGTTGTTTGTGAACATTCAAATAAGTCAGGACAAATTTCTTCCTTAAGTATTTTGGAATTATTTACATATCTTAGATGTTGAAAAGAAGTTGTAAATTGAAATAATTACCTTACTATTTGCACTGATCCCCCCAAGAAAAACCCACTTGTCTGGAATGTTGATGAATATCTAGTGCCTAACATCAAGTAGACACATACCCAACCAATAGGTTGTGATTATTTTACTTTGAGATTTATATGTCCTCAAATCAAAATACCCTCAAAATCAACTTTCTTCAGAATCTTATACTCTGCTGTCAATTATTATCTATAATAATAATCTAAATGCTATTTTATTTGAAATTAGAAATAGATGAAGCCAGAATAAAGAAAAATTGTGTCCATTAGTTTTATGTTGACATGAAAAACTGACATAGTAAATAATCAAGATCCTTCAGAATATAAAACAAATATGACAAGTCACTTTGGAAGGAAATCAAAACAAAATAAAATGTTTGAGGTAAAACTATGTAATAGTAAAGGTGACTAATATTAAGAAGCTAAATAAGTAGAGTGTAATACTCTGGTTTCTCTTCAGATCATATAAATCGTTTGCTTTCTACCAAATAAGTAGAATTTAGGCTTATGTTGTACCAAAGAATGTCAAGATATGATCTGTAAGCAAAAGCCATGGAAATTATATGAGAACTTGTGTCCTAGAAAGGGAGGCTCTATGTGAATGACATTAAATCAAACAGTAGAAATTAAGAAATTCTGACAGCTACATTTTAATGGTAAAAATAAAATACAACAATTACTGGGAATGATTACTAATGGATGAAATAATCGATGGAAATTTTCTCTAGGGGAAATTAATAAAATGGGATTGAAGTTTAAAAAGTATAATGATGCTAACCACTGTGCTGCACCCCTATAATCTCAGTGACTCAGTAGGCTGAGGCAGGAAGATTGCAACTCTTAAGCAAATTACCAAAACCCTATCTCAAAATAAAAAATTTAAAAAAAGGGGCTGAGTGCGCTTCTCAGTGGTACAATGGTTTCCCAGCATGTGTGAAGGGTGCATTCAACCCCCTAGTACTGAAAAAAAAAAAAAGTATGATAACTCCCTGATACTAAAAATTTAACATCTGAATTTCATTGGGTTAGACAAAATATGATAAGACAAAAGGGAAAAAGGTTGTTAAATACATGATGGTGTGAAATTATATATCAATAACAAATATCAATACAAGCTGACACATTCCCAAATAGACCTTAACAAAAGTCATAAAGAACTAAGCAAATGCAGAGAAATTTAGAACTTATAAATTTATAATTCAACCACATATTTATCAAATTCTTGAAGATTTCCAAAAGAATAAATCATAGAACCTAAACAAATAAAATTTCAATTAAGTCTGCTAAACATTTAGTGAATAAGTATATTTATATTAACTTGTTTTAAATTATTTTTTCCTCGATAAGATGTATCTGGTGTATTATCTTTTTGTGATTTCATGGTGTGTGAAAATTAATTCTAGCTCTTTTCTGTGGTTGTCAGGTCTTTCCCTATTTTAAATATCCCAGCTTCTGCTTCTCAATTTTATGCAGCATAATCCCATTGCCTTTGGATTATTTATAGGTTGTTTTCCTGCAGCTTGATCCAACTAAAGATATAATAATGAATCACCAAAAAGTTCTATTTATAAACTCTTTTCACCTGTCAGGTAGATGTCATAGCATACATATGGTGGGCAGGTAGAGACTAGAGCCATGTACAAATATACAAGCATATGAAAGTACCTACAACTTTTCAAAGTGTATACTGTACAAAGTATACTTTTTGTTTGTTTGTTTGCTTGCTTGCTTGCTTGCTTGTTTTTTGAGCCAGAGCCTCGCTATGTTGCTCAGACTGGCCAGAAACTAGCTATATAGCCCAGGCTAGCCTTGAATTCATGCCTCAGATTCCTCAGAGCTAAGTTTACAGGCAAGCACCACCATACCTGGCCAAAACATACATTTTTGAGTAATTAAGAACCTTATAAATCAAACACAAAGATTTTAAAAGTTCTTTTTCTACATTTTGATTTAGATATCAAAGTATAATTCCTACGTTTATGGTTTAAAATTTGAAATAAATTGCACATTTACCTGAAATAATGCTGCATGGGAAGCTAAATGTTAAGCTTTTTGTCTTTGTAGATGGATTAATATTAATTCAGTATAATATCACTGCTTAATTTATATACTTAGGAACACTTTTATTCATAAGAAAACAGATTACTTCTCATTAACAATTGTAAATGCACTTTATTCCACAGAAATCTTGCTTAAACTTAGCTTTTATGTAGCACAAATAATAAAAATCAGGTACTTAGGAGAGAAATATTAGAGATTGCTGATTTAGTTAAACTTGAATACATATATATATATATGTTGGGGTGTGTGTATATATATATATATGTATATGTATATATATATATATATCTATATGTGTGTATGTGTATATATATGGCAAAAGGAATTACTTAATTGGTCCAAAACCATGAAGCAAGTCAGAATAAAGTGAAACTCCCATTCAGTATTATTTCCGCTACATCATAGAGTTTTCCCAGTTTTTTTCAATCATCATTTGCTAGGAGAGTTAATATCTTGAGAAATTTGGCCAATAAGTGGAAGTACAAAACATGCATCAGTTCAAAATTCTGTCAAATTGAAATTTTAATTTTGTATCATCTTGTGTCAGGAGCTAAATCAAGATCAAGGTTAACAAAATAAAACTATTTTGTATGTCCTTCAAAAGCCATTCCAATTCTTTCCTCTGAAATTAAAGACTTAACAAAGGTAGTATTTTTATATGCTAGTATATATTTAGAATAATAATTCCACTTGATTTTTAGTTGTACAAATAATCTGAAAGTCAGTATGCTTAAAATCAATGAGTAAGCTAGACCTCATGATCAATTATTTCTAATTTTAATTAATCTCCAGATTCCCAAACCCAGTATTTTCTCTGAATTCCTTCAAAGGGATGTAGCATATAATCATATGCTTCTTTAGATAGACTATGAAATAGAAATGGGATCATAAAACTTTATACAAAAATTTTTTAATGCTGACCATTGTATTCTCTCTACATTAAGGCCCATATGAGTTTATCCATTTTGCAGCAGACCACGAGAAGATTAAGAATGTAGAACATTCCTAATTGCACAATGTATATAGAATATTCCTAATTGTACAAAATTATAGAAACTGATTGAAAGTACTTATAACCCAACTGACATTTGTTGTTGTTGGGTACCATCAAATCAGGTCTGACTCATAGCAACCCTATGTACAACAGAATGAAATACTCTTTAATATATTACTTGGTAATTCACATATTAGTTTGTCTTAACCCACTAGGATATATGCTCTATGATTTGTTGTTGTTGTTAGGTGCCGTCGAGTCGGTATCCGACTCATAGCAACCCTCATAGGGTTTTCAATGGCTGAGTGTTTCGGGATTGCCTTGGGAGTGGGTTGCCAGGCCCTTCTCCCATTTTTGCGGTGCTGGGAATTGAACTCGGGACCTCAGAGACTGCAGCACAGCGCTCTACCAACTGAGCTAAATCCCATGCTCTATGAAAAGTATTTGTTATTGAATGGAAATGTCATTATTTATTTAACCACTTTTCTGTATATGTTTGGTTCTAACATTTTGCTTTTCTAAATAAATAGCAGAATTATTAAATAAATAAAAGTACTTCAATTCAGTAACAACTTATTTTTACCACAACACTTATGTTTTTCTTGGCTAATATTTACAACAACAACAAAAAAAAAAACAAGGAAGTAAATATTGTGAGATATCAATTGGTATGGGCTGGGATTTAGCTCTGTTGGTAGAGCAATGCGCTGCAGTCTCTGAGGTCCCGAGTTCAATTCCCAGCACCACAAAGATGGAATAAGGACCTGACAATCCATTCCCAAGGCAATCCCGAAATAGTAAGCCATTGAAAACCTTATGAGGGGCGCTATGAGTCAGATATAGACTTGATGGCACCTAACGACAACAACAATAATTAATTGGTATAATGAAGAAAAACTATGTTGAAAAAAGAGACAGCAGGAGGTTGGAGCCAGAAAATGTAATCACTAAACATAAAATGTGAGATTTGAATTAATCTGAGGAGAGTCCAAAGGATATTTGGTGAAAAGGCATCCCAGACAGAATGAAGAGCAAGTACGAAAACAATGAGGTGGAAGATCAAGTGGCTTGAGCATATGAAGGGAGAAGAGAATGGAAAGTGATAAAGACAGAGGCAGGCAAGAGTATGTAGACAGGAGGAAAGCAGAATCAGGTTTTATTCTTAATGAGATCAGAGTCATGTTAGGAAGAGAGAAGTAACATAGTCTGTTTTAAGCTTTAAAAGATGATGTGGCTCTCATAGGGAGAGAGCAGGCAGCAGGCAGGCAAGCATATACAGGGAAACCAGTAGGGAGGCTTTCAATCACTCAGGGGAGAAATGGAAATGACTTGGACAGGGTGTTTAGTAATGAGGGTAACATTCAGGATATATTTTAATGATAGTGCTGATAGGAATTGCTGATAGCCTAGATTCGTACTGGGAGAGAAGAGTCAGGAAGGACATCAAGGTTTTTCCTCTCAGCACAGGAAGAATGGAGGTGGCTTACACTGGTTTGGAAATGACTACATGTTGCAGAATAATATAACCATTAAAATCCATATTTCCAACTCTAAAATCACAAAATGCTTATAAATGGATGTGAAGAGAAAAAAGCAAACATAAACTTAACTATATGGCATAAGCTCATTTTCATTAATATATAGTCACATTGATGTATATTCATAGGGAGAAAAAAGATCAACCCGAAATACACCAAAATAGTAATAAAGGTGTTTTATGATCTGAGAGCTGTGGCGCAACCCTATCATCCCAGTACTTGAGAGGCTGAGGCAGGAGGACCTTGAAATTGAGGCCAGCCTGGGTTGCCTAGAGATACCTTGTCTAAAAAACAAACAAAAACCTCAAAAACTAATTAATTAGCTAATTAATTAATTAACGATTTTTATCTGACAGGAATATGGATAATTTTCATTGAATTTTTAACTTCATTTTTAAAAGTTTTTCCAAGATAATACTTAATAACTTCATAAGTAGAAAGAACAATATATGCTTTAATGAATAAATTAAGTATCCTCCCAAATAAACTTTTAAAAATTGAGTTAGCCTGCTGTTGAGGAGTTTAGTGCACTGCATTTTAGTGTCAGATTTTGTTTTGTTGCTGTTAGGTCCCATTGAGTCAGGTCCAGCTAACTGCAACAAATGAAACACTGTACAACACTGTGCCATACAGTATAGCAAACAGACAGACAAGTGGGAGAGATTTTGATTACATCCCAATTTACTTTAAATGGCAAAAACCATGAGTAAGTTAATTTAGAATAAAGGATTTAGGAAAATTACCACTTTCTGCAGTTTGGAAAAGAAATGGTTCACTAAACACTCCAATGCCAGCACTGTTTTCAGCAGCAACCTAAAATAGACCAAAAGCATTATGTTCAAACTTTTTGCTAAGTAAATAGAACATGAAATCATAAAACTTTGAGTTGTCCATAAAGTAAATGTCAAAATGCTTTTTCCCCTAATTCTTACAACCCTCCCAAGGCAGAAGGCAAATACAGAGCTATTTACATAACCAAACTAAAAGGTATTATTGTCAAAATTTTATAGATGATAAAACTGGTTGAGAGAGGTCAAAAAACTTGCCCATGATCACACCAGAATAAATGATAGAACATGAACCTAGTTGAAGTACTTTTTCCCAAGCTCAACATTTACCCACTACATTCACAACACACCTATGATTATTTCTCTAACAAATACAGGAGACCATACATATGGCATCTGGCTTTAGATCTTATACTCTAATTAGGCAAATATATAGTCAAAACAATTGTAAAAATAACTAGGTTCAATTAATTAATTTAGACTACATATTCCAAATTTTAAAGGCATACAAATGATTTTTGATCTAGATAATCTAGTGAATAGAGTAAGCAGAGAAAATGTCAAACATTAGAATAAGACTCTTAAGCTTTTGCTAAATGCTATAATTGCAATCAGACCACCTTTGTTTAATTGTAGCTCTACCGATTGCCAGATGAGTAATTTTGGGGCAATTTATTTATCTTTTCTAAGGCACATTTTTCTCATCTTTAAAAGGGAATGATTATATCTAAGTCATGAGATTGTTCTGAAACTAAATAAAATAACACTTGTAAAATACTTAATAGGATCTCCCCATAGTGCTAATTATATTGAAGATATCAAACATACTATGCCAAATGCCCCTTGGAATTCTACAATAGCTAACATTTATTTGAACAGAGTAAATGCCACAGCAATAATTCATAAAGTGTGAGATGAAATAGAGAATGGGGCTTCCCAAAAGGCCTGAAATAAGAGAACTCAAAGGAACAAAAATTCAAACTCTGTAAAAATACATCTAAGCAGAGCTAGATTGGCTAAATCACCTTTCTCTCAATAATGATATCTTACATGATACTGCCAAAAGAACCAACAGATCTGTCCTGGAAGAAGTGAAACCAGGGTGCTCTTTGGAAACAAGGATGGCTAGACTGAGTCTTTCTTATTTTGGACATGTAGTCAGGAGGGACCAATCCCTAGAGAAGGACATAATGTTTGGGAGAGTGGCAGGTCAATGAAAAAAAAAAAGGAAAACCCTCCCCTATATGGATTGACATAGTATCTACAACAATGGGCTTAAAGATAAAAAAGATCCTGTGCCTGACACAGAATCAGGGAGTGTTTCGTTCTGCTGTATATAGGGTCACTATGAGTTGGACCTGACTCAACAGCATCTAACAACAACAACACGATATTCAATTTTTAATCTTTATTTATTATCCCCGGTAGCACATTTTAACATATAAGTAAATCTGAACACCTGAATGTTCATAGAAAATGCCTGTATTATATTTTTCAGATGTCAGAAAATACTCTGTCAAAATCTCTCACAAAACTTCTTACCACTAAGAAGGGCATCTCAGTTATGTATGATAATATCCATAGACAGCTTTTACAGATTTTCTTCTCTATATTTAATTATCACCAAGTCTCAAAGAAAACATGGATGTTACATTGAAAATTGTAAGGAGCCACAAGATATCTTGATTCTTCACTATCCCTCAGAAATGTCACAGATGTTCCTTAGTTTAAACATTTTCATGTGGCCTAACTAATACTGCTTATTACAAGCTCTTTTTCAGTTAGTACTCAAGTAAGATGTTAAATCTTGCATATTTAACATTTCAAAGAACTAAAAAATTTTATAAATAAAAGACATATTAAATGCTCAATAAATATTTATGAGTAGAACTGAGTCCAATTCATTATTCTTAGTAAAACTGGCTTTTTAGAAGACTTTGAACTCCCATCCAAAGTTTTAATAACAGACACGCAAATACAATAGTGTTAAGAGAAAAACAACAAAGCTAACTTTGATCATAAAGTGGAAATTTTTCAGCCTGGATATACATATAGCTCAGTGGTAAAGTGCAGGCAGGAAGCTCTGGGTTCAATCCCTAGCACTGCAAAGAAAAAAGGGAAAAACAAGTATTTTCGCTCCAAAATCTAAATTACTTAATTTAAACTTAAGTTATTTTCTAGAAAGGTCACTAAATCAAAGCTTTTAAAAATAGATAGCATACATAAATGTACATATAAACTGAAATGAAAAGAAATTACATTTCACCAACTTTTAAAATCTCAGGTAGGTGTTAAGGCCATGACTCAGCCCATCATTCTTCATCCATTTACTGCCTTCAGCAATAAGGCTTGGCTAGGTGGGGGAAACCTCCTTCACTTTTAAAGTAGGAGAAATATTTTAATATTAACTAGTTATTTGTGAAATAATTACCTTAATTTCATATGTTGTTCCAGGATTAAGATTAGTCAGAAGAACTTCCAGACTGTCTGGTTTTGCTGTAACTTGGGTATATGTGGTTTGCATCCACGGGCAGACTTCCTTATATTTCACAATGTAAGATACAATTCTTCCATTTGGATTAGGTGGCGTATTCCAGGAAAGGAGAATACCAGCAGAACCAACTCTTTCCCCGGCCAGGAAGACCGGAGGCCCAGGTTCTACTTTTTAAAAAATTCATCTTGTTAAAAGAGCAAATAATTATTGTATTTCCACAAAAACATGTAAGGAAAGCACTTACAAATATAAACTTTCAAAGTTCTCAACAACTAAAGTGAATTTATACTTCCTAGATCTCTGATACAACAAAAAATTAAATATAAAATAAAAAATAAATGTGTGGGGGAAAACCAAAAACATTCTTTCACAAGAATGTAAAAAATGGAATGCTACTAAGTGCTACATACCAAGCATGCTTTGATGCCAAATCATTTTTAAAAGAAACTTGCCTAATGCAAGTCTTACACACAAGAGCTAAGAAAACAAGAAACACCTTTACTAATTGAATAATCCTTCTTGGGCAAGTGTAGTGAGTTTATTTTCATGGCTCTATATTACTTAAATATTACCATTAAGAGTCTCTCTGACCCATTTCACAAACAATTATCTTTGCTCTTTGAAGGTAAAAGAAGCTAAAGAAACGGTAGAAGGCAGATTCTAAACAGATCACTTTCTTAAGTTTCCATTTTCCTTTAATTATTCTAAACTGTTTTCATGCATAAAACACACACACTGCCAGTATAAGTATTTTCCCAATATAGTTATAATGACTCCAAATACCATACAACAAAGTAATTTAGAACACATACTCACTTGTTATATTCGTCATCACTGCTCTACTAATAGGTGAGCTATATGTTGTAGCAGAAATTGAAGAAAGAGGTATGTCATACCTAGTCCCAGACAAACCATTGGAAACATCAACCTAAAACACCAAAAAAATGCATTAAAATTATTTCTGAAAAGCAAGCTAAAATAATAAATCTATCACTATCAAAAATTAACATTTCATTCAAAATATCAAAGTTCCATATTATGAAATATAAATTTGTTATTTACCTGTTTACCAAAAATTTTATAAAATAAAATAAAAGTGAATAAAACATACTGCATTATCAAAGCCTAAATCAGTTATTTCTATCTATCCCAATTCATTATCACAAGGAGCAACTATTTCAGAGTCTTTAAAATATCTACAGCCTATTGCTTAGCCTTTATTTTTAAAAGTGTATAAAATACCTGTGTCTCTGAAGTTCCAATAAAAATTAAAAGGAAAATGATAAGAAAATCCATCATTATTACATTTTTCAGGCAGTAGAATCACATTGATGGCTCTAGAGAGAAATGTTGCTTGCATTAATGATTTAAAGACAGATCCTCCTGGCAAGTACACAATTAATGAGCCTGGATTACTCAATAGCTCTGCCCTTTCTTTGTTAAACTATTCATGAACTCTTGGATGGATGGCTGTAGGTACACAGTAGACTTAAAAAAAAAAAAGAAAGAAAGAAAAGAAAAAGCATAGGTGTTACTAGGGTAACAGTCCACTATTGCTGAAACTTATACTCATCAATTCAACATCAGTTTTTGTCTTCATATTATGCTTTTAAAAACCCTCCAAGGAGTAAATTTTCATGACAGATGAGTTTTATTAAGAACTTTTCTACTAGAACAAAATATAAATACAAGCAGGCTAGCCAAATACCATAATGAAAACTCTACCTGATATTCTCCACCTCCAAGATCTTTGATAGTAACAAAGCCCCTGTCAGGAACAAGTTTCACATGATACCTATCCACATGGCCAGAGGACAATCTACAGTGCAGATAAAAGGATTGTGTAGAAATATTGAGATCTTTAAGTTTCTTGGGTTTTTCTGCCACTAATATTGAAAAATAGAGGTTTAAAATAGAGTTATTCTCCTAAAGATGCAAAGAAAAAATAAAGATCAATGGACTAAATGTCAGATTTCAAAATAATCAAATTGTTAGAAAGCAGTTAGAAATAATTTCTAATTTTACATGGAGGTTAGGCATGTATATCTTTAACAATGCCTAGTTTTTAAATGCCTGCAGCTGTACCACTGTGGTATCAGATATCAGGAACTAAGCAAAGTAGGGCCTGTTTAGTACTTGAATGGAAGATCTCCTGAAAATACTGAATGCTGTAGGCTTGGGAAAAGGACTTGGCAGCCCACGCCAAAATCAGCCATTGAAAACCTAATGAACAGCAGAGAAGCACTGACAATAATAGTGCCAGGCATGGCACAGTGTCGGGGAATGTTTCTTTCTGTTGTACATAAGGTCGTTATGAGTCAGACCTGACTCAATGGCACCTAACAACAAGATTTTAACTATAATTATGAAATAACATATCAGTTTATATATGTATTCCTAGGATATTACTTACTTATTAAAATCTGTTGGGCAATCAGATTGTTTTCAAAAGTTTATGCTATAACTAAAAAATTAAATCATTTTAAAACAAAAGTAAATACAAACTATTTATGCAATTAACGTGATGATTTACCAAACAGAAAATAATTGGGAAAACACAACCAAAATCCACCAAATCTTTTAAAGAGTGACCATTTCTGATAAATATTTGTCTATCTTTAAAAGATAAAGATAAAAATATGTCTTTAAAAGAAAAGATTAGTTTTCATATTGGAAATGAGGTATGATAGTTTTTAAATAAGTACCAATTGTCATAGCCATTTTTGTTGGTTTGGTTTGGATTTTTTGTAGTACTAAAGTGTTAAATCCAGGGCCCCACACATACTTTGCCAGTGCTCTCTTACTGGGCTGCACCACCAGCCCATTTTTAACTTTTTAACCTTGAGACAGGGTTTTTCTCAGTTATGCAAACTGCCTCTGGCCTCGAGCTTGTGATCCTCCTGCCTCCATCTCCCAGTTCGCTGGGATTACAGGCATACACCATTGCAACCAGTTTATCATAGCCATTTCAACCACATTTTTCTACCTTTGCTGCCACTGTTTTCAAATTTTTCCTTATGCTGCCTGTACCTCAAAGGGAATTTTCCACATAAAATTCTTCTAATTGGTTGCCATGAGCTAGGTTTGCACTCTGCCTTACCTGCAGTGCTGATTTCAGACAAACAATATAGAGGGAGGGAGAGATATTATGAAGCCAGGCAGGTGAAAACATACCTGACACACACCCAATCCAACACCAAAAGAAAGGCCTCTGGAATTAGTCACTGAACTCCATTTATCATTTTAAAACTCCAATACCAGAGATTTTTTGATAACGGGCATTATTTTTAAAATGTACATTTCCTAACAAAACTGATAGAACATATCACATAAAATAGAAAACAACATGATAAGTTTATTTGTTGGTATCCAGGAGAGAATATTTTTAAATATTTTTCTTTACCTTCTTTGAAAACTTTCTCTAGTGCTTATGTCTTCTCCCCAATACTTGAATCTGGTATAAGTTGTTCACTGTTCATGCTCACATTCTCAAAGATACAAACATTCTCTTGGCATCATCCCCAGATTTCCTATGTAATGAGCATTGAAGTTTTCTAATAATTCTTTAGAAATATTATAAACCAATCACATTATGATGTACATTAAAAATTTCTAATTTAAAAAAAGAAAAAAAAGAAATATTATAAACCCAAGATAAAATATCAGAGAAATGCTCATTTTGTGATGAGTTGAATTCCTTTGTTGTGCCAGCTGTTGGTGTTTTTCCTAGATCATTCTACACACAAATATATGTCCTGCGTTCTCAAGTTTAAGAGTAAAGACCTAGCCTCTCCTCACTAGCTCAGGTTAAATAGAAAAAAGTCTACCATGACTACCAACCCACTACCACTCCCAACTACTGATTTATATGTGGACTAATTTTTTTCCCAGTGAGCTCAGAAAGTATCTATACTTTCTAATATCTATACAGCCTTAGGCAAGAAACTAAAAAGTACCTAGGATGAGACTTTAGAAGAAAATGGAAGATGTGAGGAGGGAAAGGCTGATTACTGGGATGGTAGTGATATGGGGTATGGTTTCCTAGACTGTGGTTTAAGATTACACACTGAAGGACTCTTGGCTAGGAATGGAATGTGTCTCACCAAGGGGAGGAAGAATATATTTGTCTGGAAATTTGCCAATCTGATCAAGAGAAAAGGCCTGAAAGCTCCAAGGGAATTAAGTAAAGACTTTTGCAAGCACCGTAGATGGATGTGCTTGGAATGGAAAGATGGAATAACTAAGGAAAGCCAGAGTGAGTCTCTGTGATCAAATAAGGGAAAGAAACTATTTGATGATCATGTAGACCATATTAGAGTTTTTAGGCTTGTTTTGTTTCTGTTTCTGTTTTGTTTTATTTTCCTAAATGCAATGGGAGTGTTAAATAGAAAAGCAAACTGACTCGTTTTTGTTGTTTTAAAAGATCACTTTCGAATAAGGTATATGAATTGGAGAAAGACAAAATTGGCAGTGGGTGACCAATTTGTAAGATTTTGTGGTAACCTAAGCAGAGAGGTAGGGGAGATGGAGCAACACTCAAGTTACTACTGAAGAGTTCAGTTTCCTGGACATGAGCTAGAAAACTCAATTAACTGAAAGTAGACTTCATAACAAACACATGATTTCCTCTCCATGGGACTTAATCTTTTAAAAAGTAGCAAAATATAAAGTAAAAGCATTACTCTCCACCTAACTGTTACTAATCAATGAATTTTACATTATGAAGTGCAAATGTCTAGAATTTTTAAGAGAAAAAAACTGTATCATATACAATTTAATGAGTTAACAAAAGAAATTCTACTCTGAGATGTTTTTTCTACACTATAATTTCCCTGAAGTTCATCCTTAGAAACTAATATAATTACACAGATGTTCTGTGATCAAACCACTTTGTCAAATAAATCCTTTTTAAAATTAAACAGTTTTCATTTATTGTAGGATATTTCAAAGCCTTAAGTATGTTAATGGGCTGGGATTTAGCTCAGTTGGTAGAGCACCACTCTGCAGTTTCTGAGGTCCTGGGTTTGATTCCCAGCACCACAAAAATGGGAGAAGGAAGTGGCAATCCACTCCCAAGGCAATCCTGAAACAATCAGCCATTGAAAACCCTATGAAGGTTGCTATGATCGGACACAAATAGATGGCACCTAACAACAACAAGAAGTATGTTAATGTGTCATGTGACTGCCTACAGCAGTACTTACCAATAAAACCCCAGCTATAACACTATTGGGAATATACCCAAAGGGAGATGAGGCATCATACCACAGAGACATCTGCATCTTCATGTTCAATGCAGCACTTTTAACAATAGCAGGATATGGAATCAACCAAAGTGCCCATAAACAGAAGAATGGATTAAAAAAATATGGTATATATACACAATGGAATACTACTCAGTAATCAAAAAAAAAGTAAAATAATGTCATTTGCAGCAAAATGGGTGGAGTTGGAGAAAATTATCTTAAGTGAATGAACACAAGTCCAAAAAGAGAAATACCATGTTCTCACTCATATATGGGAGCTGAATCAACTTTAAAAGAAGGAAAAATATCCTATACAGAAATTGGAGCACAATAAAAAGCTAATGTAAACTTAGTGGAGAAGAGACAATTTAGGAGAGAGGGATCTAACAAAAGGAAGCAATGATGGGAGAAGACAAGAGGGGGAGGAGGGACAAGGAGGAGCAAGGAATGAGAGAGAAGTTGACCTCAAAGTAAACAGCCCAACTTTAATAGTTCAGGAAATAATTATAATAATATCAAAAATACCAAAGGATGGTAATAATGCAAATGGGCTAGATTATTCATAAAATACTGCTGACAATGTAAAAAGATAGATCACTACAGAAAAACGTTTGGACTTAAATCATATTTGGGATGTAAGGATATATAGAAAAATATTCTCACAAAAAGATATGCAAGTAGAAGAGAGGCTGTTGGTGAGGGAGTGGGAGATGGGGGAGGAGGGGCACAAGAGGATAAAAGGGAAGTTGTCTGTGCAATGTACAATGGAACCCATATATGGAAATGTCACAATGAAATGCATGTCAGAATGAAACACATTAAGTTCTACATTAAAATTTTCCAATAAAAAAATGATAACAGAGTTGGATGCGGTGGCACTTGCTTGTAATCCCAGTGGCTCAGGAGGTAGAGGCATGAGGATTGCAAGTTTGAGACCAGAGACAGACTGCATAACTGAGTGAGACCCTGTCTCAAAAATTTAAAAAAAAAAAAAAAAAAAGGGCTGAGGGTGCAGCGCAGTGGTCCAGCACTTGCAAAGCACGCAAGCATGAGGCCCTGGGTTTAACCCCTAATAACTACCAAAAAAAAAAAAAACTATAACATAAACCACATAGATAATTCTAAAATTTTTACTAAACATATTTAAAAGTAAAGCAAAACATATAAAATTAATTCTTAATATCTCTCATTTAACCTAATATATCAAAAGCATTATTTCACATATGTCAATATAAAATTATTGATCAGATATTTAACATTAATTTTTTTCAACTGCATGTCCTTGAAATTACATGTGCCTTTGACACTTACAATCACTATAGGTTGGACAACATAGGTGTATAGCAACTCCAAATTTTTTCCCTTGACATTTCAGTTAATTTACCTAAACATTTTTGAAAGCTGAGATTTAAAACTTTTGATTATCATTATTATCTTTAATTTGTATTTCTTATATGACAACACTGCTTGCTTCAAATATTGCATTTAAAATTCTCTGTAAATAAATCATAGATTTATGTAATCTATGCTATGACTGAGATTTTTGAGCATAAGAAATGCAAAAAGTAAAACAAATTCTTACCGAGTATATGTTACACTACACACTTGCTAAGCTCTTTCAAATATTGTTTTATGTAATTTTGCAACAAGTCCATGAAATAGATAATAATATTTCCATTTAAAATGGAAAACCTAGGAATAAAGAAATTAGGTAATTTCACCAAAACCTCATGTGAATAGGTCAATTATTGTTGCTGTTGTTAGGTGCCGTCAAGTCATGTCCAACTCATAGCAACCCTCATACGGTTTTCAATGGCAACTGTTTCAGGATTGCCTTGGGAGTGGGTTGCTACGTCCTTCTCCCATTTTTGAGGTGCTGAGAATCGAATTCAGGACCTCAGGGACTGCAGAGTGGCGCTCTACCAACTGAGCTAAATCCCAGCCCAGCTGAAGTATAGGAGCCAGGATAACACCTTCACTACAAGTTTCAATCAATGTGATAGCTATATCTCTAACTTTCACAAAGTAGCTAACAAATAACAGCATAAGAAAAAATCCCAAATGAATTAGCATTTTAGGAATCATTTAAGCACGAAACAGGATACAATTTTCCTTTCAAATCTAAGATTTTTATCTAAGCGTAAAAGACTCAGTCTAAATATGTCCTATGTCAGGGCCACATATATTTATCAGGTACCTCCATGTTTCTTATATTTTAGATATAAATTATAAATGAAATAAAATTCAAGAAAATCGGCATTATATTAAGTGGCATAAGGAACTAAAAGCTGATTTTTAATACAGGCGGAGAGCACAGGCCTTGAGTTAGATTATTGGTTTCCAATCCTGACTCTGACATATAAACAAGATTTTAGGAAAAATAGTTAACCTCTCTGTACTTTACTGGCCTCACCTATAATGGAATAATAATATCTTTTCCCCACACGTTGTGAGAATAAAATAAATTAATATATATAAGATCATTAGAAAAATATTTGGAACATATTAAAAGCTTGGTAAATGTGAGTTATGATTAATTCCTACTGTTATTTCCATTATTCTTTCTTTGTAAACTCTGGTCATCTCTTAATGTTACCTCTTTTCCATTTCTAAGCTTTAGCCTCCTCTTCCTATCTACTCAGTGCTCAACATAGGTCCCCTGTTGTGTCTGTCCAGCAGCCATAGGGTCAACAGACAAAGAAGAAAGAAAGATTAGTCTGCACCAAGAGTTAGAGTCAGAGAGGCTGAGGGAGCTCAGTGTCTCTTGGGAACACTGCGGCCCCAAGAGAGACTCACAGGCTCTTTTTATTAGGCTCTTATTATAACATTAAATAGTCTTATAAGCTAGGGGAAAAACAGGTTAAAGTATATTTTCTTGTGAGACCCAGAATGGTTATTCATTATTTATGTTAGCATCCTCTGTCCACTGAATCTAGACAGAGCTGTACCATGTCTACATGTAGGTAGAGTCTGTATAGCAGAGTCTGTGCCCAAGGTCAAAGAGATAACAGAAGGGGGCTTTCTGGCTTGGGGAGCTTCCAAGGCCCAGAGCCTTCCCCAACATGCCACTGGAGTCTTCCCGGGCACTTTTTCCTTAGGTTTTCTCCATCCCTTGCAGCCATGCCTTCTGTTGCAGTCCCTAAGCACTGCACCATTACCATCATTCTCCTCTTTCTTTAAAGTAGGGCAGAAAGATCTACTTCTGCTCCACACACCTTCATTAGGGAACCTGGATTGCCATTTTTTCCTATTTCCTTATACTTATCTCTTAGGTCACCTACCTATAATTTCTCAAAACCATCACCTGAACCATACTATACAACCAGAACATCAAGTTCCCACTATTTCACAAAGTGATCTTTTCTTTAACTGAAATGGCTACTGATATTCCATACCTTCTGAAAACTGTTCTGGGTAATGCTATTACCTTGGTCTTTTTCCTCTGACAAAATTTTGTCTAAGTGATCAAATCCTACCACTCAAACTCATCGTATTTTCTCCTTTTCCCATACATAAGCAAAAGAGTTTATTATATTTCTCTTAATCTTTGCACATGGCCTATTCAATCTTGTACCCAACCATATATATCAGCACTTATTATTGTGAGTTACCACCTAGAGGACTTCTGACAACTTCTTCTTTTTTTAAATTTTTATTTATTTTTTTTTGGGGGGGTACTGGGGGTTGAATCCAGGGCCTTGCGCTTGCATGTTTTGCAAGTGCTGGACCACTGAGCTGCACCCTCAGCCCATTTCTTTTACTTTTTGAGACAGGGTCTTGCTAAATTATGCAGACTGCTTCTGGTGTCGAACTTGCGATCCTCCTTGCCTCCACCTCCCTAGTCACTGGGATTACAGGCTTGTGCCACTGTGCCTGGCTCCTGACAACTTCTTAAAAACATTTTCATTGGCACAATTGAGAAGATTCTATTGGTATCAAGTGGGTGGGGATGCTGCTAAACATTCTACAGTGCACAGGCCATATTCCCACAACAGAGAAACACTCAACCAAAAATGTTGGTGGTTCTAAGGCTTAAAAGCCCTACCACAGACTAAAATGTCTAGAACAGGTCCCATTTTAATGTGCTTGAGCATACTTTATCTATAACCCCCAGAAGAAAAAGACACTGAAAACATGATTTAATATATATGTATTTTTAGAAGTAATAAAATGTATAGTTACTATATGCATGTGGCACACAAATGTTCAACTGTTAATAGAATGTTTCAGTGTGAAAAAGAATCTCAGAGGTCATCTACTCCAAAATTCTCAGAAACCTGACTCCCAAAGACAGTAACTTGCCCAATAATACTTAGCTAATAAATATGAAACCTAGGAGTAAAGCTAGGTGTATGATTTCTAAACTTATTGCTTGTTTTGCATTATCTTATACTTATTACATGTAGAAGAATAATAGCACATGGTAAACAGAATAATGGCCTTCCAAAGATTCCCACACACTAACCTTTGGAGCCTGTGAATGTTGTTAGGTGCCGTCGAGTCGGTATCCGACTCATAGCGACCCTCATAGGGTTTTCAATGGCTGACTGTTTCGGGATTGCCTTGGGAGTGGGTTGCCAGGCCCTTCTCCCATTTTTGTGGTACTGGGAATTGAACTCGGGACCTCAGAGAGGGCAGCGCAGCACTCTACCAACTGAGCTAAATCCCAGCCCTGTGAAAACACATGGCAAAATGGATCTTACAGGTGAAATTAAGATTATAAAATATAAAATGAAGATATCACCCTGGATTTTCCAGGCAGGCCCAATCTAATCACACAAGTCCTTAAAAGAAGAGGAAGGCAGAAGAGTCAGGCATGATGGGGAGATCTGACGAGTCAGTAGGTCACAGCCCTCCTTGGTTGGCTCTGAAGATGGAAAAAGAGGATCATCAGTCAACCATCCCCAGAAGCTGGGAACAACTTTTAGCTGGGAGTGCTCAGGAAATGGTGACTCTGTCCTTCAAACTCAAGGGAATACATTCTGAGATGGTGAGAATGAACAAGCAGATGAATTTTTCCCTAAAGCCCATAGAAAGAATCATAGACTTGCTGATACCTTGATTCAGCCCAGAGGGAACTATGTTAGACTATGACACACAGAACTGAAAAATAATAAAATGTGTTTGTGTAAGCCACTAATAATGTGGTAATTTTTAACACAGCAATAGGAACTTAAAAGCATATGTGACAGCCAAATAGCAAATGCCCATACACTGAATTATCATCACATGTTTGATGGAGTCATCTGTCAAAACCATAGCCTTCAAGATCACTTAAGAGTAACTCTCATGTGTTACTGTTGCAATCCTGTTTTTAAAAAATATTAGTATTTGAATATTGTATTTTAAATGATTCTTATACTGTTCTGAATATTTTGCTGTTCTTTTCAAAAATAAAATACAAAATAATGCAATATTGAATTGTTTATAGTGCCACAAACAGATCATATTCACCTATACATTCATAATTTCACATGGGCTCTTCACTTTCTCTGTGCAGCCTTCTCTCCACACACCACTATGCCCTCTAGTTGGTTAGTAAATTCCTAACCCTTTTGCAAATATTACTAGCCACAGAGAGTTTTTCACATCCATGTCATTCTCTCTTCTGTGCAACCACAGTAATTTTGAACTTTCATTGTTTGCCTGAAAGTAATACTTTCATTGTTTTGCCTGTTGATTTGACTTATACTCTATGTGTTTCAATTTTTGTATTGTTTATTATGATCTGGATCTCCTAAGATTATGCTTTTGGGTATTAGCACATATGAGGACAACAAAAACAAATAACAAGTTTTTAACAGAATGTTGTTATTATTGTTAGGTGTCACAGAGTTGGGTCCGACTCATAATGACCTTATGCACATCAGAATGAAACATTTCCTGACACTATCCTATGCCTGGCACTATGTCAGTACTTCTCTGTTATTCATAGGGTTTTTAATGGTTGATTATTCAGGATAATTTCAGGAGTGACTGGCTGCCAAGTCTTTCTCCCATTTTTTTCAGTGCTAGAGATTGAACCCAGAGCCTCAGAGTGTGCATAGCAGCACTCTACCTACTGAGCAAAACCCCAGTCCAAATACAATATTAGCTATATTTATTAGACACTATGTACCAGATTTCCCACATGTCTATCAGCTTGTCATGCTGTGGGAGCTTGTGTGTTGCTGTGACCCTAAAAGTTATGCCACCAGTATTTCAGATACCAGTAGAGCCACTCATGGTGGACAGTTTTCAGCTGAGTTTATAGACTAAGACAGACTAGGGAGAAGGACCTGGCACCCCACTCCCAAAACAATTAGCCATTGAAAACCCTATGAATAGCAGAGAAGTACTGTCAAATACAATGTGGGAAAATGAGCCCCCCAGGCTGGAAGGCATTCAAGAGATGACTAGGAAAGAGTTGTATCCTTAAAGAAGAGTTGACTTTAGTTACAGGAATGGAGTAAAGCCCCTGGAGCCTCCTTTAGTTGATGTGGCATGACTCAAAGTGAGAAGAAACATAGTGACTATAACAATGGGCTCAAACATAAAATGATCCTGTGCATGGCTCAGTGTTGCGCATTTTGTTCTGTTGTACATAAGGTCACTATAAGTCAGATCTGACTCAATGACACCTAACAACAACATGTACCACATACATTTTGTCTCACACGTAACCTCAACAATCCTCAGAATAGCCCAATAAAATGAGTATTTTTATCCTCTGAAATATTTTATAGGACTGTAAGTTTTTAATTTTCAAAAAAAAAGTACTGAAACTTTACCCTGAACAATTTTTGTGCTGCCTATTCATATCTGACCAAGTCTTTCTTTCTAGCCTGTAGCACCTGATATTCACAGGCTGTTTCCCATCCAAGGACTAAACAGGCTGACTCTGCTTGGCTTCTGAGATCAGGCAGGATTGGATAGCAGGGCACTGTGGCTGCAGACAGATGGTTCTATAGAAAAGATAAATTATATGTAAATGGAAATTGCATATATATATAATATATGTAAAACCAAAGCAAACATGAATAATTTATCCTAAATATCTATATAATATTTCTCAAATTTACTTGTATAACAAACAGCGTGATCAGCTCTGCAAATAGAAAAGTAGAACATTACATGCAGATTTTAATTTAAGTGGCACAACATACTCCCTGGTGCCCAAATATATTTTCTAAATCATAAATCCCTCCTAATAAAGTTATTCCTTTAGACTTGTGCGCCTTGAGTACTTGTGGTCATAAATGTCCTTATAGGACATCATCACAGTTTTGTTAGCTTTACCTAATGGAAAGCTAGATGCTGGGTGAAGATAAATAACGATAGTGCAAGGGCCAAGAGGAAAGAATCTCTCAAAAGTGGTTTTTTCCTACTCTACTCTCCAATTCTGAAGAATGCTTGAGAATGCTAATTTCTCTGGGCAAAGTTTAACTTTAATGTTACCAAGAATTAATTGAGTTAGACTGCAAATCTTTAAGTTCATGTATGACCATTTTGAAATTATGTAATTTATGTGCAAAACTTATAAACAAATGAGATAGACATTTTTTTAAAAGTAAATTATTTTCTACAAACAACAAAATATTTGGGGAACTCAATAAAGACAGGAAAATAAAATGAAAAAAAGTGGTTTTTCTGGTTACATAAAAAGTTTTACCATTTTAATATCACTGACTTTTTTAAATTAATTTTTAACTGATTCATAAAACTATAAAAACTATATATTTAGGAGATACTATGTATTATTTCAAAACATGTAAATATTGTATAATGTTTACATCAGGTCAAACACATATAACTCCTCAAGCATTTATCATTTCTTTTTTTCTTTTTTATTGGAAATTTTTAATGTGCAACTTAATGTGTTTCATTCTCACATGCATTTCATTGTGACATTTCCATATATGCATTTCATTGTTCATTGCACAAATAACTTACCGCTTACCCTCTTGTTTATCTCCTCCTCCCTCACCCACCCCCTCACCAAAGGCCTCTCTTCTACTTGCATGACTTTTTGTGGGATTATTTTTCTATATACCCTTAAATCCCAATTATGATTTAAATCCAAACTTTTTTCTGTAGTGATCTATCTTTTTACATAATTTATGATGAAAGCATTAAAATTCCTTCTTGCAGCTTTTAAAAATATAAAACACTATTGTCATTGTTGCATTTTTATCTGTTCATCAATGGAATGACTTGTATTATCATTTAGTCATCACTGAAAGGGGATCTCACAAACTTTCCAGGAACTGTTGATAACAAACACCCAATACCACAACATTATGAAACTGATTGAGAATGAATTTACAAACTTCAGGGAAGAAAAAAAAGTTCTCTCCTTTATCAACTACTAGGTCAGTAGGAATTAAGTGTGTTTATACCACTATAGCATAATATATATGTTGTTGTTGTTAAGTGCTGTCAATTTGGGTCCAACTCATAGCGACCCTATCTGCAACAGAACAAAACACTCCCCAATTCCGTGCCAGTCACATGATTATTTTTATGCTCAACCCCGGCTGATGCAGCTACTGTGTCAATCCATCTAGTTGAGGGTCTTCCTTTATTTCGTTGACCTGCCACTCTCCCAAACATGATGTCCTTCTATAGGGATTTGTCCCTCCTGAGTACATATCCAAAATATGTAAGATACAGTCTAGCCATCCTTGCTTCCAAGGAGCCCTCTTACTGCAATTCTTCTAGAACACATCTGTTGGTTCTTTTGGAAGTCCATAGTATGTTCAATATTTGTCTCCAGCACCATAATTCAAAAGCATCAATTCTTCTCCTGTCTCCCTTATTAAATTTCCAGCTTTCACAACTATATGATGCAATTGAAAATACCATGGCATGAGTGAGACGCACCTTCATCTTCAATGTGACGTCTTTATTTTTCAAAACTTTAAAGAGATCTTTTGCCACAGTTTTTCCCAATGCAATGTGTCTTTTGATTTCTTGACTGCTGTTTCCAGGGTTGTTGATTGTAGAACCAAGTAAAACAAAATCTTGGACAACCTCAATCTTCTCTCCCTTTATCATAAAGTTGCATACTGACCCAATTGTAAGGATTTTTGTTTTGTTGATATTGAGTCACAATTTCACACTGAAGGCATGTTGTTTGATCAAATCCTCTTCACTTCCAGCAAGCAGAGTGTCATCTGCATAGCGAAGGTTGTCAATGAGTATTCCTCTAATCCTGATGCTACGTTCTTCTTCACAAAGTCCAGCTTCTCGGGTTATTTGATAAGCATAGAAATTGAATAGTTATGGTGAAAGGATACAGCCCTGACATACACCTTTCTCGACTTTAAGCCAAGCAGTATCTCCTTGGTCTGTTCGAACAACTGGCTCCTGATTCATGTACAGATTCCTCATGAGTATAATTAAGTGCTTTGGTATTCCCATTCTTCACAATATTATCCATAATTTGTTATGGTCCACACAGTCAAATGTTTTTGCATAGTCAATATAACTTAGACATCTTTCTGGTATTCTCTGCTTTCAGCCTATATCCATCCCATCTATATAAGATATATACTATGTAAACACATATATATTCATACTTTTGGCTTCAGATTTTATTAAAAAAAACTATGTAGTTTTACTATATTTAGATACATAAAAACTTTCTTAATTCATTTTTTCTTAGTTCTCACAATCATATTCTTATGATGATCATTATTTTTAACTATCTGGCTTTATGTTTTAAATAGTTACAATTATCTTGACCAAAATACTTTCAAGTGTTATACAACTATATAAAAAAGACTTTTTGATTTTTCCCTACTGGTAGTCATTTTTTCATTATAGATATGCTATAATCTTTGCCTCTAATTGTCTTCATTGCAACAAATAGTCCACACCAAGTCAAATGTTTTACTTTGGCTTTGTTGCTGTAAATAATTGTTTTAAAAAGCTTGACCTTACTATATGTTATACAATAGGACTGCTAGAGCAACATAAAAATTTATGTTTCTCATAATAAAAGGGATTTAGCTCAGTTGGTAGAGCGCTGTGCTGCAGTCTCTGAGGTCCAGAGTTCAATTCCCAGCATCACAAAAATGGGAGAAGGACCTGGCAATCCACTCCCAAGGCAATCCCGAAACAGGCAGCCATTGAAAACCCTATGAGGGTCACTATGAGTCGGATACCGACTCGACGCCACCTAACAACAACAACATAATAATAAAAAATATGATTAATTTAGCGCCAACTTGGTATCATTCATCAATTAGTACTACAAAGTAGGAGCTGTGATCCTTCCTATCCTTATCAAGAAGTAACTGGGACTAGTTGAGGCTAAATAACTTAGTAAAAAGTTCACTTGCTAATAAGCACAGTGGACTGACTCAAAAATTTATGCACCAAAAGGCTGATAGTTTTAAACTGTCTTTATACTTCATACATGTGCCTGTCTTTCTCTCTCTCTATGTATATAGGTATATATACATGCAGTGTTGTTATTATGGAAGTATATACATCCATATATATATACATATTTCATGTATGCAACATATATGACATAAATGCATTATCTTGGCATTATATACGTTATAAATATACTAAATATATATATATGTGTGTATATGTACAGATATGTGAGTGGCACTATTTCAGCTCTTCACCTGAAATGTTTAAAAAATGTAAAAGTGACATTTAGCAATAGCTAACCTTTAGGTCCAGTATCTAATACCCCACTCTCCCAACTCTTTGAAAACAATAGACTAGAGAAGAATGCAAGAATCGATGGAGTCCTGAGTTTCCAGTCTTGTGAAGAATCCCATGACTTTTTTGTGGCTGCCCAAAAGATATAAAACAGGTACTTCTGTCCTCACTCTGCATGCAGGAATATGAGGGCCTCATGTGTATTACCAATATAAATTAAGGGTGCATGCTAGAGAGACTAACATCTCCCATTTGGACTTGAATTTAAGGCAACAGAGTCCTTGCTCTGCTCTGTGCCTGGTTAAGCAGAGAAAAAAATGAAACCGGAGGTGGGGAGGGAGAGGGAAAGGAAGGGAGGAAGAGAGAGAAAGCAAAGAAAGGGTATATGTGGAGCAACATTTTTTGTACTCATCTTTGCCTTGACAAAGATGCAAGTGTCCTCCTCTATGGCTTGAGTGTGCCACACAGAGCAGTTGCACTTGAATTGTCTAACCTGTACCCCACTGCAGAAGGCTGGCTTCTATGCCAGGAAATCTCAGTAGCAAAAAAAACAAGAGGATATCATGCCATAGGAAAGTGGTGATGAGTTGGAAAAGGTGAAGCCAGAGCTGGATGTGTCATGCCAAGGAAGTAGGCAGTGAGGATAATTCACAGGTCCCTACAGAGAATGAACATGTGTAACTCAGGAAAGAGCCACTATGTGACAGATTACTAAACATGTGTCATTGAAAATCAGTCCTTGTTATTCAGAGGCATAGTAAAAACTAACAACAAGAAGAACTACAAAAATGAACACCTGGAATTGAAAAGGCACTCCAAATTTTTGTTAAATGAATCATGAATGAATGAACTACAAAATGTCACACTTCATTCTAGTCTATCTGTCACATAAACTGGAGAAGGTCATTCAGTTACTTATTAAAGGTTTGAGAATCTACATTGCCTTTAGAAATTTTCAGGGCAATAATCTGATACTTCTAACAACCTGGAGATATTTTTAATCTGTTAAAAGCTATTTATAACAATCTTTATTGTAGAATGGAAAAATGTCTAAATAAAAATAATTATACTTATTTTATAATTTAATTATACTTTATTATGCTTTGAAAAACAACTGCTATGTGGTAGAAGTAAAAAAAAAAAATAGAATTCCTAGGCAGACATGTTTATCACTCTCTTATGGTAAGAGTACTTTGTTAAGTGAAGGAAAATACCTGTGAGGTCTAGAAGAATTTCATTGCTTACTGATTCATAAGTGTCACTCACAATGACCTTGCTTGTCTGGCATACAAAAACATATATGAAGAAGGGTGGTAAGAGAAAGTATCACACAATCATACAATGTAATCTTAATGGAATGATAAATCCAGATACACAATATGTCATATCAAGGCATTAAAGAGGGGTAGAAGAAAAATAATTTCTCTGTAGTAATTTAATCATAAAAGTTTGTAGCTACATTTTATTGGAATTCAAAAAATTCAGAGTTCTCTCCAAAAAGTATAGAAAGCACACATGTCCAACAGAAACCAACTGAAGAAAGTATAGTTTGTGTCTTACTTCTACTTTCAAAGGATAGTTTGGAGACCTGGGATGATTAATTTTAAATGAAGAGAGAAATGATCCCAATTATGTGAGTGCACTTCACCAAGCAACTGGGATACTGTTGCCCAATTCATTAAAATTTAACAAATAATCTCATGGGTTGAGAAGACTCAGATAACATTCAACAACATAAGGTTGTCCATATCAATAATATGAATCCTAAAAATGAATATGCTTCCTTAAAATCAGTTTCACTTAATAACAGATACATAATTTCCAGTCTCTAGATAACATTTGTTCTTATAAATATAGTAAAAGTCATTACATAGGTTATATTTTATCTGACAGAAATAATTTTATATTTTCAATTAAACCCATGGAAAGATCATTCCATTTGGCATAAACCTTGAAATAATTGGAATATGTATGGTGAGAAATGTGGATTTTAATAATTAACTTTAAAAATGCTTAGACTTTTCACTACAGAATACGCACACTGAATATAGGAATGAATGGAATTGTTCTAGAAAGGATGGGATTTTTCACAAATGATGTATTATTCAAGAAGCTACTATCTTGAATGACATTTACAAATGACAAACACAATACTCACTCCTGACTTTGTGACCTTGCTAGTATAGAATATCCTCTCCTCTTTTCCATGAGTCTGAAGCCTACCTGTTATTAAAAGTTCATGTCAAGTTCAACTCTTTTCTGATAATGATATTCAGAATCAATATCTTCCTTTTGTAATTGCCCCAAGCATATATGGGAACACTGGTATGTAAAGTTTTATTTATCCATCAAATACTTATTGAACATATGCTAAAGGACAAGCATTATTCTAGAAACTAGGGAAAGTGTGGCAAAGACAGAAAAATTTTCTGGCTGTTCTTGTTGTTAGGTGCTATCAAGTTGGTATCTCACTCATGGTGACCCTATGTACAATACACAAAACATTTTTGTTAGTGCTTCTATGGTATTCATAGGGTTTTCAATGGCAGATTGATTTTTGGGAGTGGGTTGCCATGTCCTTCTGCCAAATCTACACCACCTGGTGTTCCCAGGCGGTCTCCCATCCAAGTACTAACCAGGCCCAACCCTGCTTGGCTTCTGAGATCTGACAAGATTGGAGGCCACAGTGGTATAGCTGCAGGCAGTAGGGAAGTGATACTCTAATGCTCGCACCTTATAACAATCAGGTGAAGTCTTAGCAATGAAAATCTACGAGGGGATGGCAAGCCAATGTTATATGAAGAGCAATGGAAACCCACTGGAGAATATTAAACCAATGTTTATATGATCTGTAAAATGGAAACAGAACAATTATGAGATGAGATGCTGTCATCTGTCACCTGGGCTACCAGTTTTAGCAAGAAAGGACAAGAGAGATACAGTGCAGACTGGAAAAACTGGATAAATTTAGTGTCTGTCTTAGAGGTAGAAATGGCTATCGTGCTGATGAAATAGCAGGAATCAAAGGAAACTGAACAGATGATTGCAAAAGAGTGAGTTTTCTGGAGATGGGAGCGAGCAGGAGGAGCAGAGGTGAGGATGCAAGAGACAGGTAGGGCCTTATGAGGTATGGTAAGGAATCTTTTAAGAACATGAATGGCATATTTTACTTTCAAGAAAGAGTAGTTTGATTTTTGTGTGGCAAAGAGAAGGGTAAGAAGGAATTGAAAATAAAATTAATCTTCCTTAATTATGAAATATGAAACATGAAAATTAAGTAAAGAATTACTAATAATTCAATCATTCATTCACCAAAATATTTACTGACTTTTCTTATGCATTAGACACTGTCTTAGTAATGGTATAAAACAGTGATCAAAGCAGACAAAATGTCTGTCCTCATGAAACTTACATGTTAGAGCAGTTTCCAAACACATTACATCAATGAATTCTCTCAACAAGTCGATTTATTTTTTATTTGTTTTGTTTTGTTGTTGTTGTTGTTGTTGTTGTTGTTGTTGTGTGTGTGTGTGTGGTATTGGGAGTTGAACCCAGGGCCTCAGGCTTGCATGCTCTGCAAGTGCTGTACCACTGAGCTGCACCCCCAGCCCATTTTTTTTTCCTTTTTGAGACAGAGTCTCACTAAATTATGCAGACTGCCTCTGGTCTCGAGCTTGCAATCCTCCTGCCTCTGCCTCCCAAGCCGCTGGGATTACAGGCATGCGCCACCGCGCCCAGATTTCTCAACAAGTCTTTTGAAAAATAATAGTAATAGTCTCCTCTTAACAGATGAGAAACCAGTACCAAAGAGGATTAAAACTCAGCCCAAGTTTTCACAGTAGAGATGAAGTTGGAATGCAAAGAAAAGAATTTTAGGCTATTCGTTATCTTTCCATTATATTACATAGATATGTTGAACATAGACATGTATGTCAAAGCTTCATAGCATGGCATAGCATACATAATTTCATAACTGGCACTTGAGGTCTGGAAAAAGGAAATTATGTACAAATAAAAGTATTGCTTTATCTATTACATAGTGACTTAAGAACTCCACCCCTAAGCAGAACTGAAAGGTTCCTCAAACCTCAAAGGAAATGGCATAGGAATGTTAGCATTTGTACATCAATGATGACAATAAAATATGTTAAAAGTCACACAGCAAACATTAAAAGGATGTTCCATAAAATATCTGTGAAAGAGAATATCATTTCCTGCTTATGGGATCGGAAGAAGCGAGATTTGAACTGGGCATTGATGGGGCAACTTTTGCCATTCTTTCACTTTATCATTAAATTCAGGTGACAACAGTCATTCTCTATAACTATTCCATCCAATATAACAGCCACTTGCCACATGTGACTATTGAGTGCCTTGTGCTTACTCTGAATTGAGATGTGTTTTAAGTATAAAATGCTCACTAGATTTGGGGTAATTATTACGAAAAACAATATGAAATATATCAGTTTTTATATTGGTTGCATATTAGAATTTGGTGTATATTGGGGTAAAATATATTATTAAATTATTTTCTCTTATTTCTCTTTACTTTTTAATAGTTCCACTAGCAAATTCAAAATTATGTATATGTATGTCTCTCGTTTTTGGTACATTTTCTATTTCTATTGCATAGTGCTAGTCTATAACATAAATTTACTTGGGTTCATAAAAACTAGCTGTAAGGTATAAGAAAGGGAATAGCAAATTTGTGTAAATAGTCTATGTCAACTACTTGGATTTTTTCTAAATTCACACTGAATTCTTTTAGGTCTTAAATATACAAGCCAATGTTTATTTTCATGCTTGGAATAGATTACACCTACCTTTCCATTACAGTTCTGAGATTCTTTTAAAGCATATAAATATTGTTGCACTCCAAATGCTCACGAAAAGAAAACCAGAAATCTAACAGTTTCAAAGACTTACTAAGTAGGACAAGTATTTGGTGTTTAAATGAATTTCACAGTTGGTCCATACTAATAAATGTGCCTTATCTTTTGAACTTGAAGAATGCTGGGGTTAAACAAAATAAGGATTTGTGTTCCATTAAAACAAAAATGTATAATAAAATTTACTGAACAGATATCAGCTGAGCTTCCAGACTAAGACAGATTAGGGAGAAGGACATGGCTAACCTACTCCTGAAACAATTAGCCACTGAGAACCCTATAAATAGCAGAGAAACACTGTCAGATATAGTACCAGAAAATGAGTCCCCCAGGTGGAAAGGCACTCAACAGGCAACGGGGAGAGAGTGGCCTCCTGTTGTTAGGTGCTGTCCAGTTGGGTCTGACTCCTGATGACCCTCATAGAGTTTTCAATGGTTGATTGTTTTGGGATTGCTTTGGGAGTGGACTGAAATGTCCTTCTCCCATTTTTTGCAGTGCTAGGGATCAAATCATTAATGAAAGCAATGCAGTTAAGCTTCAGGGACCTCCATTTGCTGATGAGGCATGACTCAAAATGAGAAGGAACAACTATAAACATCCATTAATAATTGGAACATGGAATGTACATAGTATGAAACTAGGAAAATTAGAATTGTCAAAGGGGAAATGGAACACATAAACATCAACATTCTAGACATCAGTGAACTAAAATGGAATGGCATGGGCTATTTTGAATCACATAAACATATGGTCTACTATGCCAGCAATGACAGATTAAGGAGAAATGGGGTTGCATTCATCATCAAAAAAAGAAATCTCAAGATCTGTCCTAAAGTACAATGCTATCAGTGATAGAATAATATCCATACACATACAAGAAAGCCCAATTAATATAACTATTATTCAAATTTACTCACCCACCACTAAGGCTACAAATGAAGACAGGGAGGATTTTTACCAGGTCCTACAATCTGAAATAGATTGAACATGCAATCAAGATATACTGAAAATTACTAGTGACAGAACTGCAAAAGTTGGAAATAAAGAAGCCTCAGTAGATGAAAAATATGGTCTTGGTGACAGAAATGGTGCTGGAAATCACATGATAGAATTTTGTCAGGCCAATGATTTTTTTCACTGTAAATACATTTTTCACCCACATAAATGGAACATATAGGAACCAAATTGACTACCTTTGTGAAAAAGGATGATGGAAAGTCTCATATCAAATGTCAGATAATGGGAAATCTCACTGTCAAATGTCAGAAAAAGAGCCAGTGCTGATTGTGGATCAGACCATCAACTACTCATATGTGTGGTCAAACTGAAACTGAAGAATATTAGAACAAATGTATGACACCCATGGTATGACCTTGAGTATATCCCACCTGAGTTCAGACATCACCTCAAGAACAGGTTTGATGTGTTAAACACTAATGATCAAAGACCAGATGAGGGGTGGCATGACATCAAAGATATCATTCATGAGGAAAGGCAGGAAAAAAAGAAAAGACCAGTTACATGTCAAAAGAGACTCTGAACTGTACCTTTAAACATAGAAGAGCTAAAGTAAAAGGAAGACATGATGAAGGTAACTAAACAGAAGATTTCAAAGGGAAACTTGAGAAGACAAAATCAAATATAAGGTCATGTGCAAAGAGCTGGAGATAGAAAACTAAAAGGAAGAAAATGCTCTGTTTTCTCTCTGAACTGAAGAAAAAATTCAAGCTTCGAGTGGCAATAGTGAAGGATTCTACAGGGAAAATGTTAAATGACACAGGAAACATCAAAAGACAATGGAAGGAATACAGAGTTATTTTACCAAAAAGAATTAGTGAATGACCAACCATTTCAAGAGGATGCATATGAGCAGGAACCAATGGTATTGAAGGAAGAAGTGGAAACTCCCTTGAAAGAATTGGCAAAACTCAAGGCTTCAGGAATTGATGGAATACCAATAAAGATGTTTCAACAAACTGATGCAGCACTGGAGGTGCTAACTTGTTTGTGCCAAGAGATTTGGAAAACAGCTACCTGGCCAACTGACTGAAAGAGATCCTTATTTAGGCCTGTTCCCAACAAAGGGTATTCAACTGAATGCGGAAATTATAGCACTATATCATTAATATCATACGCAAGTAAAAATTTGCTAAAGATCATTCCAAAGCAACTGCACCTGTATATAGATGGGAAACTGCTGGTAAACCAAGCTGGATTCAAAGGAAGGCATGGAATCAGGGACATCATTGCTGATGTCAGATGGATATTAGCTAAAAGGAAAGAATACCAGAAAGATGTTTTATTGACTATGTTTGTTAACTATGCAAAGGCATTTGTCTGTGTTGATCACAATAAATTATGGATAACATTATGAATGGGAATAGTGGGAATACCAGAGCACTTAACTGTACTCATGAGGAATCTGTACATGGATTAGGAAACTAGTCATTTGAAAAGAACAAGGAAATACTGCTTGGTGTAAAGTCAAGAAAGATGTGTGTCAGAGCTGTATCCTTTCACTGTACCTCTTCATTCTCCATGCTGAGCAAATAATCCAAGAACCTGGACTTCATGAATAAGAACATGGCATCAGGATTAGAGGACAACCCATTAACAATGTTTGTCATGCAGATGACACAGCTCTACTTGCTGAAAGTGAAGAGGATTTGAAACATTTACTGATGAAGATCAAAGAACACAGACTTCAGTATAGATTTCAACTCAACATTAACAAAACAAAAATCTTTACAACTGGGTAAGTAAGCAGCTTCATGATAAACGGAGAAAAGATTGAGATTATGCAAGATTTTGTTTTACTTGATTCTACAGTCAACACTTGTGGAAGCAGCAGTCAAAAAATCAAAAGATGGATTGCATTGGGAAAAGCTGTTGCAAAAGATCTCTTTAAAGTACTGAAAAGTAAAGATGTCACATTGAAAATAAAGGTGCATCTGACTCATGTAACAGTAGTTTCAGTCACATAATATAGTTGTGAGAGCTGGAAATTGAATAAGGGAGACAGGAGAAGAATTGATGCTTTTGAATTATGGTGCTGGAGAAAAATATTGACTGTACCTCGGACTGTGAAAAAGACCAATAGATCTGTCCTAGAGGAAGTGCAACCAGAGTGCTCCTTGGAAGCAAAAATGGTTAGACTACGTCTTATATATTTTGGACATGTTGTCAGGAGGGACCATTCCCCAGAAAAGGACATCATGTTTGGGAGAATTGTAGGTCAATGAAAAAAGGAAGACCCTCAACTAGATGGGATTGACAAGTGGCTGCAACAATGGCCTTAAACATAAAAAATGATCATGTGCCTGGCACAGAATTGGGGAGTGTTCTGTTCTACATAGGGCTGCTATGAGCTGGACCCTAGTTAATGGCACCTAACAACAACAACAGCAACAACAAATGTATTACTAAGAGCTTGTTGTTATTGTTAGGTGCCATCGAGTTGGTATCCAACCCATAGCGACCCTCTTTACAACAGGGGAAACACTATTGTCAGTGCTTCTCTGCTGTTCATAGGGTTTTCAATGGCAGATTGATTTTTTGGGGGTAGGGGGTTGCCAGGTCCTTCTCCCAAGCCTACAGCTTCTGGTGTTCCCAGGCGGTCTCCCATCCAGGTACTAACCAGGACCGACCCTGCTTAGCTTCCGAGATCTGACGGGATCGGATGCCACAGGGCTATGGCTGCAGGCTCTACTAAGAGCTTAATACTTCTAAAAAGATAACAGAACTGACTGATGTTGGTATCTACTAATCTAGTGAAAACATAAGAACTGTATGCCTTCATGTTTCTCTATAGCAGTGACTTTAATGAGCTTAATGCCACACAGACCCGTTATATTAGATGGATGGAGAACTTTCAGATGTTTTGGAGTTTTGAGAACCCTGTATAACTAAGTGAAATTTATATTGCAGAAGTGGAATTGAAAATACTTAGTGATAGGGATTTTTTTTTTCGGTACTAGGGGTTAAACCCAGGGCCTCACACTTGCATGCTTTGCAAGTCCTGGACCACTGAGCTGCGCCCCCAGCCCCCCCTTTTTTTTCCTTACTTTTTGAGACAAGGTCTCACTAAGTTACACAGACTTCCTCTGGTCTCAAGCTTGCGATCCTCCTGCCTCCGCCTCCCAAGCCGCTGGGATTACAGGCATGTGCCACCACACCCAGCCAGTGATAGGAAATTTTATTTGTTTAAGACAGTTCCTTTGGAAATGTTTCTTAATGAATCAATTAGACTTTTAATACAGAGTACTTTCCTTCCTATTGTTTTTAGAGGAAGAGAGTTATCAACTCCTCCCAAAGCTAAAGATACTGGGAGATATTTTCTTCCCTCCTCCAGGCTTTTTTGAACTGCTGCTTTAATAAGAGTGCTTCTTCTGTCTGCAGTTCTGCTAGAAGTTAAGCACTATGAGGAAAAGAACATGTTGGTGAAGGAATGAGGTTTTTGAACATTGCATGTTGAATTTGTTGAATCAATGGAATTGTTTCTGTTCCAAAAATCATTCAACTCAGTCTGAATCCATACATAATATCTCTATCCTTTTCTGTTACTGTTAAACTATAGATAATTAAAGCATTTAATAAAGAGACCAATTCCATACTTTTGTCTGACTGCCTGGTTTAGATATCTATTTCAACCAGAGATAATCAAATTGCCTTCCTTGGGAACTAAGGAAGAAACTGTTTTTCTCTTTGGCTACTTTGGGAGAAGGACCCAGCAGCCCACTCCCAAAAACAATCCGCCATTGAAAACCCTATGAATAGTGGAGAAGCAGTGATAATAGTGTTTCACCTGTTGGATGTAGGGTCGCTAAGAGTCAGACACCAACTCAATGGCACATAACAACAACAAAAAAAGAATAGAAGGACATGGCAATCATCCCAAACCAATCCCAAAAACAATCAGCCATTGAAAATCCTATGAGGATTGCTGAGTGTTGGGCCCAATTTAATGGCACCTAAGAACAACAACAACAACACGAAGAAAGAAAGATACAAAAAGACCAAAAATTATTAATATACAGTTGAAGCCAAAAGACAAATTATAAAATGGGAAGGGTGAAAAAAGAAAGTTAGCAGTCTTGACTGAGAAAAAATATTCAAAAAGTAACAACATTATGAAATCTGGAAAGTATTATTAGCCCCAGGTTAGAAATGAGAAGTTTGAGGTGCAAGTTGAATAATGATTTGTACATAGTCACAGATTCGGAAAGTATAACATACCGGCCTTTTCACTGAAGAACAGTGGTTATAACGTCAGAATTTGATGTCAGGGAAGTGCGAATTCCAATCTCTGTTAACTTACAGAAGCTACTGAAATTCTCTAAGCCTCTGTTTCCTCATTTGAAAAATATGTAAAAATATGCATCTTGCTATGATTAATGGAATAAAGGTTGTCATTTAGAATTAAGAGATGCAGAGCACAAAAAATGCTTAGCAGTGTGCCTGGTAAAGGTGCTTAATGTGACGCACTTAATGTGACAACGTCAATGAAGACAAGGATCATGATGATGATGACAGTGAAAATGAGAATGACATAGATCAAATCCAAGCAGCAACTAAGCTTCCACTGAGTGGAAGTGCCATTTTAAAAAGTGAAATCTTTTCTTATCTATTTCTGATGTTTCTTAAGATAGTCCTTATGAGGGGCAACAGAGTTTAAGAGTCAGATAGCTGAGTTAAAATTTCATATTTAACTATGAGTTATAAGTTCATCTGAGCTTTACTCTACATTTGGGTAACTCACAGCAATTCACTGCAATGATTTAAGCGCATAGTACCATGCTGGTGTATAATAATTGCTCACATAGTTTTAGTTTATTTTCCAAGAATTGATTTTACTATTGCTGCATTTTTAAGTGCTTCCCTTCCTCCACACTGCAACTTCTGAGATAAAGCCTCCTCTCCTGACTAAAATGACATTGGCACTTGAACATACTTTCATGGGCCACAGCCCCACAGAAAAAAAAGGGCCATTCTGAATGATTGGTTTTGTTTAGGGCAGGCATATATAAATGACACTCATAATGTCAAAAGAAACAAACTGAATCCAAATAATGCAATAAAACATAATATCCTCTATTTGTTCATACTCCAAGCCTTTTTTTCATTATGCACTAACAGATGTAATCAAAATATTAGAAAAATATTGAGTATTTTTGACAATAATCATTTCACAAAGAGCTTTGCATTTGATTTTATTAACAAGATAGCTTTACCTAAACAGGAATAATTATCCTCATTTTCTAAGTGAGACTTAATTGTTTTTCCCAAGGTCAGATAACTAACAAGTGACAGAGGCAGGAATATTATTCAGACGTTCTCTATGTAAATGCACTGCTCCTTCTCCTCAAGCATGTCTTCAACCACTTCACAGTCACTCATTCTTAATTAGATATTGACTTTAAACATAACTATTTCCCTTCTGTTTATCCATGAAATTTTAATTAAGTATAAAATGAAATTAAATTGCTAACCATGAGGACAATAGATAGCTTCTTATTAGTCCCTTTGTAGTCATAACAATAATTTAAAAGTCAGCCCCTAGGGAAAGGCCATTAAATGTGAATGTCTTACATGTCAAAGAAAAGTCATATATTAAAATATTAGCCAGAAGCATTTGGAAACCTCCATTTTCTCACAGCATCTGCAGAAAAAAAATTATATACATTTGACTTTTATTGTCTATCATAGAAATTTACTATGCTTAAACATAAATGGTTAATAACAAATCATAGTTCCTTACATAGACATTTTCATTTACATCAAAAATGTATATGATAAATATAAACATAACATCCTGAATTTTTTTTGCAGAAATAATGTTACTATATGTCATTTGGGTATTCTGATTACATAGAAGTCCAAAAAATTGTCTTGAAATGTTTTTCTAATTTCTGCTTGTAATGATCCACTAACATAGCATTCTAATATATATTTTTATATAATTCTAATCTTGTGTTCCATGCAACTTAATGTAACTTCTTTTCAAAACTGTCATGCCTTTTAGTGGGAGGCAAGATTTCTTCTTTCATTGGAATTTCACTGGATATTAAAATAATGTATTCATCCAGAAGACTTCTGCCTAAAGGCCAGCTAATAGTCACTGCATTTGATTCTCTGCTATGGTTCATAAACCCCACTGCACTTGGGACTGTGTCATTTAAAGCATGACAATAAAACCACATTTTCTACTGCATAAAGCACCTGCTTTAAAACAGCCCTGAAACATTCTCAGGATTTGTTTGACTCTGGAATTCTGACCATAATTAAGGACAGTCCCTTTATTCTGTCTAGTAGATATGAGAAGTAAAAAGAAAGAAAACAACAGCTAGAATAATTTTAAACTTTGAACTAAAAGCTAACATGTGTCCTAACAGTGTAGTACTCAAATTTTTCCTTACCTCTAAAATGTAGGGACTAGAGTATATCTTGGTCTTGTGCTCCCTCAACTTCAGAAATATTTAATTATTGTTAGTACCCACCCTAAGTAAATACCAAATAGTGGCAAGGTTAAGCCACAGGAAAATGAATTGCAATGCAAATATGAAATATCTCCCTTCTTTTCTAAGAAAAAAATTTCAAATAAAACAATGTATATTTTCTTTACCCCTTACTATTTTTCCATGTATAAAAAAGGAACCAATTTACCACCACATTCTCCCTCAATGTCATTCCTTGAACACAGTAAAAGAATACCAATCATAAGCAGGTTTTAAATACATAAGTCAATGTTTCAGCACCATCAATGTCAAGAACAACAAAAACAGTAATTTAAGTAGAATAGTTGACAATTTTGTTTCACTAGATACATGATAATTTATGCATTCTGCATACATCTTTCCCAATGATCCTTTATTTCATGTGACTGCAATGGGATAAATCACCATCTGCCATTGGGAATATGCTGCTCAAACTGGGAAAGCAACATTTCATTGTCTGCTTAACTGAACAATAGAGAAATTATGTCACAAAGGGACAATCTAGCAGATGCCAGGTTGTCATCATCAACTCTACTGCCCGGCAATACATACACAAAGGAGTTGTGAAAACCCATAATGGAGAAATAAAAATGGATACAAAAGACACTGCTGCCCACAAAGAAAAACTAGGAAGAATAGCTATTTACTTAATCATTCTTAAAAGATCCAAATAAATATTTGAATATTAAAATGCCTAAAGTGCTTAATCAGCTGTACCTGTCTGTGTTTCTTTTATGGTGGTTGGGGGGGGGCTATCATTAAAACCTTTGGCTAGATTATTCATGTAATACTGCTGATGATGTAAAAAGATAGATTACTACAGAAAAAAGTGTGGACTTAAATCATAATTGGGATGTAAGTGTATACAGTAAAATATTCCCACCAAAAGACATGCAAGTAGAAGAGAGGTCATTGGTGGGAGGGTAGGAGAGGGGGGAGGAGGGGCTCAAAAGGGTAAGGGGAACTTATCTGTGCAATGTACAATGAAATGCATATGTGGAAATGTCACAATGAAATGCATGTCAGAATGAAACACATTAAGTTGTACATTAAATTTTCCAATTAAAATTTTCCAATTAGACTTCTTTTGAAGTCTAAATAGAAAAGATGTACACTGTGGTAGGATCCAGACCAGAGAATGTTGTTTCTTGAACCACTTTCTGGACTTATCAATCTAAAGGGAAAAATTACCCAGTGTTCCTTTTGGAAGCCCTACAATCTAACCCACAGTAAAAAGAAAAAAAGCTTAGTGGGTTTAGTTTTAGATTCACTACTCTCTAATATAAGAATATAGTAATAATTGGTTTCAGCAAGAGCCACTTAAAACAAACCCTGAAAGCAACAGCACAGTTTATACATGTGACTTCATAATGCTGAAAATTCCCATCAGCTTGATTCCAGAGATTTCCTACACAAGAGTCTATAACTTTGCCTTCATAGATATTTGATGGTATTTCCAGAACTATCTAAACATATGTTGTCGTTGTCGTTGTTGTTGTTGTTGTTGTTGTTAGGTGCCATCGAGTCATGTCCAACTCATAGCAACCCTCATAGGGTTTTCAATGGCTGATTGTTTCGGAATTGCCTTGGGAGTGGATTGCCACATCTTTCTCCCATTTTTTTTTTTTTTTTTTGGTGCTGGGAATCAAACCCAGGACCTCAGAGACTGCAGAGCAGTGCTCTACCAACTGAGCTAGATCCCAGCCCCTCCAAAGATATATCACACTTAAATTCTTCCTGGATTTTTTTTACTTGTATTTTATTCCTTTAAAGTGAATTAAGAGCACAATGAGAACAATAAAGTTCATTAATCAATCTCTCTATCCTAATTAGAAATAATTGTTTACACTTGAGATAGTAGTTTATGAAATATGCAATACTGTGAGCCATTAATGCCATTACACACAGCTAATTTTGATGTTGTAGCAAAAACTTTACAAGAGTAAATTCACAAGAGCAAATGCACATATTCAAGGGAATAAAAAGAGATTAAAGTTTCTTGAAGCTATTAGCATAGACTAAAAAGACAACAGAGAGAAATATGAAGTTGAGACAAAGCAAAAGTACTCCTATTTGTCAAATATTCACTGAAGCTAAAAATAAAAGTTATCTGATGAAGTGCAATATGCCTTGCTGTCATTTTAAAGATCCCCTCTATCATAAAGGAAAAAAATTATTTTGGAATCATCTAGAAAAGTGGCAGCTCTAGATTATCATGTATTATTTTGTTGATTTATATCATATACTGATATATTCAGGTACTCAAATATTAACTATTTTTAAAGGCAAAACTATCAAATAGAAAGAATGTGCCCAAGATGATTTATAATATAAAGAAGAGAATACAGATATAAAAAGTACATAAAAACTGAAAGCAAAAATAAATATAAAAATGTACTGAGATGATTATAAATATGAGAACATGCTGTCAAAATACTGGGTTTTTGTTTTATCAATTTGAGAGTATATATGTATGGAAAAGTAATATTTGAACAGAAATGGAAAGGCTATAATCTGAGGAAAGACACACTGACCTAATGACCTACACAAAGGTTTATAGGAAAGAAGACCAAATAGTGAAAAAACTAAACATGTTATAGTCAGAATTGTAATGTTTTTAGGGCTCCATGTGATTTTTCTATGACATTTTATTGTTCTTTATGATTCATTTCTACAACCACTAGATGAATACTTATAGATTTAAGTGCCTTGAATAGAAGATTAGTACAAATATCAAAATGCAATTATTTGGTATGAGCAAAAATTTTATATTAACAAATATTAATTTTAAATAGTCAATGAGCTAAGGAAAACATACATTAGTCCAGACAAATGGAAGCATGGATAGCAAGCACAGCCTTAGATTATGTGTTCTGAGAGCCTATTAGGGTCCAAGATTCAAAAATATAATTTAGTTCTTATAATCTATTTAAAATTAGTCATAGTCCTCACTTTTAGATTTAACCCTAAGTCATTTAATTTTTTGGCTAAAATCCAAACATATTTTTAATGGACAGATAATATCTTGACTTCAACTTTACATACAGTTGTTCTACCCATACACTTGAGCAATGAAAGATCAGGCTCAATCGTGAGGCACTTAAAATTATTATAAAAGATTCTCAAAATTGATTGCATTAAACTGAATGTAGAATACAAATTTTAAAATGGTACACACAACTGAAATCAAGATCAGGTGCATGTAAGTCTTAAAATACTTACCTTTTTTTTTTACTGCAGACACATAATACATATTGCTTAATTTAGTTCCACTGATGATGGAGACAAAGGAATTATATTCTGTTCCTGTGGTTAAATTATCAACAGTTATTTTACTACCATGTTCTAGAAGCATGGTTACCTTTGGCCCTCCATCAATTACAATATGTATGTCATCAAATACTCTAGTATTGGGCATTTGAACAAATAAGAATACAGAGGTACTATACCTTTCATAGGAAATAACAATCCAAACTATTTTAGGCTCTGAAAGACAAAAAGAGAAAAAGAAATTTAAAGTTAGTATTTTTTAATGTCAAGCATATCTCTCTGTGCTTTGCCTAGCATGTCCCAAAATTTGTAAGATTATTAAATGCCTAAGCATTATACTTATGTTTACTGTATCAAGATTAGAAGGAGAAATAAGGTGGACATTCTTACAGACTATATACACACTAACAGTACATAATTAACTTTAATTTTTTGATTCTTAATAATTCAAGAAACAAGAATCTGAAATATTTCAATTTTTTACTTTTTAATCTTTTAAGCAATACTTTTCAGAACCTATATATGAGGATTTGTGCTCAAATTAAGTAAATAAAGCCAAGTTCCCACTTTCTGAGAGTTCTCACCTCAGGCAAGAGATGCACAGGTCACTAACTAGAATCCTAAGTGGACTGAAGTGAGCTAGTAATATGAAAAAGAAAGTTGTTTAGAACAGAGAAAGAAACTATCAGTTCTAGCAGAGATCATTGAAGTAGGCATTCCAGAGTCTACAATGTTTTATTTGAGTCTTGAGAGACAGACAGTACAAGTTTACCAGGGAGAGTATGTGAGAATGGTTAGAAGTAATGAAGAGGGAATTCCAGACAATGAGCAAAATATGAGCAAGAGATTGAACCCAAAGTGTTTATCACATGTACAAGCAATACTGAGTTCTTTAGCTCTCTATTAGCACAGTATTCTTCAGCAAGTTATTTAGTTACTCTGTTTCTTGGATTGCTCGCCCCTAAAATAGAAAAGAGACTTTGCTTGCACTGCAGGGCCATTGTAATGATTAAATAAGAAATTGAATTCACATATAGAGTACCTACAGCAGTGTCAAGCATGAGACAGATACCCAGAGTAGTTAAGAGACTGAGCTTTTCATGCAAGGGCCACCTCTGAGTATGGACACTGTAAGAGGCATTGCATCCCAGGCTAGGAAGGTCAGACTGTCTCGTATAGACAATAGCAATTTCAATCAGACATGTCATTTAATTTTTACAAACATGATCTGAAAACATTTTGGAGGGAGGATTCATTTACATCTTTTACTCTCTCTGAGTTTTGTTAAAGATTATTATATCTCAATCCTCTGCTGTGCTATTTAAAGCAGATTAAAAATTTCAAACTTTTTCTGTTCAAATTATTTTTTCCTTGCTTCAATTTTACTTCTGTTGCTATTTGTGGATTGTTGGGGTATCATCCAGTATTTCCTTATGTTTGCCTTTCTTCCAAGTGAATCTCCAAATCTTCTAAATCTACACTCAGAAAATGCATTTTCCACTCCAGAGAATAATAAAATGGCTTTTCCTTTTCAGTTTTATTTGTGACATCTGGTATGATACAGTAGAACTTGCTCCAAGTAGCTGTTAAATTGTTGATAATGCGATTCTACCACTTTACTAAAAGCCAGTACTGTGTGAAAGAATTTCCACACATACTTATATAGTTAGCACTCTAGGACATAAAATCAGTGCAATACCTCCATTGATACATTATCTGTAACTTGCAACCTTCTTGCCTTTTCCAATCTGGGTGATGATGGGAAAATGTTCTATAAGCTAACTATAACGAATTCCTTATGGTATACTACTGAGTTTCAAGGCACTTTTACCAGCTTTTTCTTTTCCATTTATATTAACTTTTCTGTCATTGCTAATATATTTGTGGGTTTTCTCTTTAAATTCCATATGACCCTCTTCAGTTACAAGGACCTTAACAATAACTATGACTTTTTTAAGCCTAGGGTGACATCCAGAAGGACACAAACCATCTGAGTCTGTGGGCAATTACCTGTGAAAGCTTCTAAATATGTCTAGAGTAGGATGGGACATGAGTGCCCACTATAGTCATGGAAGCTATTCTTTTGCATGCTCCTGAGTCCTGAAGACATATTCTAGAAAATTCTTCAAGTCAGTGTAGTCTAACGTTGGTTACAAAACTGTATAAAGTTGGTGCCTCCAGTGGGCAAGATGGGATTTTCCATCAATTCTGTGTCCTGGGAAACGGAGTAAATACTGTGGCTGCATAGCATTTTGAAGCATAGTCACCAGGATTGGAAAGGGGATGAATGGGACAAAGTTCTATCTTGTCTTCTAAATATCTGGAAACATCCTTGGGAAAAGATTTCATTAGTTAAGAAAAAGGCATATTACAATATTCCAAGGGAATTCTGAGAGGCTGTGCCCTCTCCATTCATGCATTTTCCTGCAAGAGCTATTATCAAAACAAGAGGCAGCATTGGTAGTTTAATGGTTTTTTCAACATTAGATGAACTGAACTAGGCCAAACTCGTTTATTATAGACAAAGCAGAATTAGGTTTCAGGGATGCCCAGTCTATCACAATTATTTATTCTTCTACAGAAAGAGGGAAAAAATAAAACTCTCCATTAGTTCTTCTATAGCTCTCCCCCCCCTCAGGAAAACCTAAGTATATTTAATTTGCTTCCATGAAAGACAGACATTCGGGCAGCTGCAATGGCTTTACTTACCACTTATTCATGACCATAGCTTCCAATGCCACCACCCCACTCCTACTGAGAAATGAAAATCACAATAACAAACATCCTCACAGTGCTTTCTGATATCAAGCAATGTCTAAGTTCTAAAATTCATAAAGTAGATAAGATTATTATCATTTCCATTTTAGAGAGAAGGAACTGAGTACCAAAGAGTCTGAGTGGCTTTGTAAAGTGTATAATTTGATAAGTCATGAACTAGAATTCTAACCCAGTCAATTTGGTTCCAAGGTCTATGCTCATAAGCACTTCCTTCTTCACAAAGATGCATTTTATGGAGCAGGTGCACAATCAGAGCTAGATATCAAGTTTTGCTAGTTATTTTCAAGAAATATGAGACAGATGAGGTTAAAGGGGAAGGAGAAATCAATGTATATATAAACTATATTTTTTCTACATGATTATATCTATTCATTGAAGGCAAATGCCTTTCCATGCTTGTCTACTTCAAAGTGTGTGGAGAAGAGAAATACAATGCCATGAATTATATGTATCAAAAATTTGTCTAATTTCATGGAAAATAATTTAACTTACACATATGTACCTTGAGACAGATTAATATTATCTTAGAACTTTGAGACAAGTAAACATAACTAATAAATAATGCAGTCATGATGAAAATAATTATCAGCCTAAGTTGAATAGGACACCCTAAAGGGGCAAAAGGTACAGCAAAGTGCTTGAAGGAAAGAAAGACGATTCCCCAGAAGGAAAGATCCAGGCACCAGGGACACCTAACGGATGTCTCTAAACATATAATGCCCTCTCCAGTAAAACAGGGAGAAGAATTGCCCTATTATGGTCTGGAGACGAGGCTCAGGTCCATAATGGAGAAAATTATGGAAATGAACTAAAAGAGTCCCAAATGATCAGATACTACACAGGTAATTACATATCAGATGATAGTATTGGCAAGATGTCTGTCCTAACTTCAAACCCGCAAGTGCTAATATCAATGCTATTATAAATGCTTTTGTAATCGCTACTATGCAAACATTAATCTATGCCAAGATTCATTGATCTATATTAAGTCTTTTCTTGAAAGATTTCAAGAACTCACTATCTAGAAAAAGAGTCCTAAAAGTTTATATTTTAGATGGCAGATGGAGTGAAATATGCTAAGTACCCTACAGTGAAAGAATTATATGACATTTGGTCTGGAAGGCAATTTAGAAATAATTTATTCAATGTCTTAAATATTTTTAAGGAGAAAATATAGGTCCTGGGAACATAGGAGGGCATTCTCTAACCTCATACTGCCAATTAATGGTAGATTTATGAAGTGAAATCATTTCCCACTTTTACATTTTGTCCTTCTGTTCTGCCAATAAGTTCAGTGGGCCTTTTTATAGGCATGCAATAATTCTTTTGGTGATATCTTTTTTAATTACTTTCTCTTTTATAACTACCTCTAACTACAAATATATTTAAATGTGTTTTCTTAGAAATGTAAGTATGAAAGTACATTGTATGAATTTAATTTTAGTGTTAGGGTGATATAAAGCATACAGTATTTATTGGTTGAGTGTAGATACTGTTGGAACATAATTCTTTTCATTAGTTCATTTCTTCCAATAAGGCTGCTCCTATTATTAGCTACTCCTACAGCTGTACAACTATACTGTCCAATCCCATCAGATCTCTGAAGCTAAGCAGGGTCAGGCCTGGTTAGTACTTAGATAGGAGACCACTTGGGAACACCAGTTGCTGTAGGCTTGGGAGGACCCTGTAACCCACTCCCAAAACACAATCTGCCATTGAAAACCCTATGAACAGCAGAGAAGCACTGATAATAGTGTTTCATCAGTTGGACATAGGGTCACTATGAGTTGGATACCGACCTGACGGCACCTAACAACAACAACAACAATTATTACCTACAATGCCTGTGAGGTCCAATAATCTTCTCTTCTTTGATGTCACCAACATTCACCCAAATTTCTCAAGTTAAAACCCTATGTCTTTCCCTCCCTCCCTCCTTCCTTTCCTTCCTTCCTTCCACCTTTCCTTCCCTCTTTTTTTCCTTCCTTCCTCACAAGCCCTCCAGGTAGACCTCCTACTTCCACATTGTAAAGTGTATTTATCACTGTCCTTCTGCACTTTCTGTACCTTTGTTTACTATAACCTTTTGCATAAATTTCTACAGTGTTCTCCTATCCAGTTTCTTTGTTTCCAGTCTCACCACTTTACAATTCATTCTTTACAAATAGCAAGAGGGAACTATTTGAAGCATAGGTCAAATCATCCCTGCCCTACATAAGACCCTCAGTTGCTCCTCATATCCCTCAGAACAAACTCAAAGGCATCACTTGGCTGACCCATGTGATCTGATCCCTGGGTGCCCTGGGTGCCCCTGCATAATCATTTCCCCTCACCTTTCTCCCTCCCAACTAGACATACCACACTGCTCCTGTGCTCTCAAGTGCATGGAGCTTTACCCTATCTTGCAGGCTTTATGTGTGTGTTCACCATAAAATGTATCCTTGGAAAGAAGGAAGTGCTTATGAGCATAGGGCTTGAACCAAATTGCCTCAGTTAGAACTCCAGCTTTCATCTTGAAGCACCCTTCTTCCATCTTGTCCTTTCTCTGAGATCGTCTCTTCCTTTAAGCCTCTATCCATATGCATTCCCTTTTTTTACACACTATTTACAGTAGAACCCTCCATTGCTCTTCAACTACATTTATCATATCATTTTCCACTTTCTCCTCCCAGTATTTATCAAAATCTATAAATATGATTTCATTAATTTTTTTAATTTCCTAATAGATGTTCCCCTCATGTGTCTATCAGCCTGTGGTGCTATAGGGGCTGGTGTGTTGCTGTGATGTCACCCATGGACAGGTTTTAGTTGAGCAGACTAGAGAAAAGGACCCAGTAGCCCCATCCTGAAACAATTAGCCATTGAAAACCCTATAAATAACAGAGCAGCACTGTTAAATATAGTGCCAGCCCCATGCTGGACGGCTTCCAAGATGTGATTAGGGAAGAGTTGCTGCCTCAGAATAGTTGTTGTTGTTGTTAGGTGCCACCAAGTCGGATCCAACTCATAGCTGTACAGAGGTACAGCAAAATGAAACGTTTACTGATTCTGTGCCAGGCACATGATCTTCTTTATGTTTAAGCCTATTGTTGCAGACACTGTATCAGTCCCAAACATGATGTCCTTCTCCAGGGATTGGTCCCTCTTGACTACATGTCCAAACTATGTAAGATGCAGTCCAGCAATCCTTGCTTCCAAGGAGCACTCTGGTTCCACTTCTAGGACAGATCTGTTGGTTCTTTGGGCAATCTATGGTATATTCATCTCCAGCACCATAATTCAAAAGCATCAATTTTTCTCCTGTCTCCCTTGTTCAATGTCCAGCTTTCACAACCATATGATGCAACTGAAAATACCATGGCATGAGTTAGGCACATCTTTGACTTCAATGTGACATCTTTACTTTTCAACACTTTGGAGAGATCTTTTGCCACAGCTTTTCCCAAAGCAATGCATCTTTTGATTTCTTGAATGCTGCTTCCATGGGTGTTGATTATATAACCAAGTAAAGCCAAATCATGGACAACTTCAATCTTTTCTCCATTTATTGTGAAATTGCATGCTGACATAGTTGTAAGGAATTTTGTTTTGTTGATCTTGAGTCATAATCCATACTGAAGGCTATGTTCTTTGATCTTCATCAGTAAATGTTTCAAATCTTCTTCACTTTCAGCAAGTAGAGTTGTGTTATCTGCATAATGCATTCAAGTTGTTGATAGGTCTTCCTCCAATCCTGATGCCACATTCTTCTTCATAAAGTCCAGCTTCTCTGATTATTTGCTCAGCATACAAATTGAAGAGATAATGATGAAAGGATACAGCCCTGATGCACACCTTTCTTGACTTTAAACCAAACAGTGATTCCTTGTTCTATTCAAAGAACTGCCTCCTGGTCCATGTACAGATTCCTCATGATACAATCAGGTGCTCTGCTATTCCCATTCTTTGCAGTGTTATCCATAATTTGTTATGATCCACACAGTCAAATGCCTTTGCATAGTCACTAAAACATAGATATCCTTCTAATATTCTCTGCTTTCAGCTAAAATCCATCTGACATCAGCAATGATGTCCTTGGTTTCCTGCCCTCTTCTGAATTCAGCTTGATTTTCTGGCAGTTCCCTGTCTATATACTGCTACAGTCACTTTTGAATGATATTTGGTAAAATTTTGCTTGTGTGTGATATTAATGATATCATTTGATACTTTCCACATTAAGTTGGATCCCCTTTCTTGGAAACAGGCACAAATATGGATCTTTTCTAGTCAGTTGGCCAGGTAGCTGTTTTCCAAATCTCTTGTTAGATACAAATTAGCACCTCCAGTGCTGCATCTGTTTGTTGAAACATCTCTATTTATATCCCATCAACCTGGAACATCAAAGTATTGTTGACCTTAATGATGGGAATGGAGTAAAGCCCATGGGACCTCCTTTTGCTGATGTGGCATGACTCAAAATGATAAGAAACATAGTGTCTACAATATTGGGTTCAAACATAAAATGATACTGTGCATTGCACTGTGTATGGTAGTGTTTCATTCTGTTGTACATAGGGTTGCTATGAGTTGGATCCTACTCAACAGCACCTAACAACAACAGTAGATGTTCAGTGATTATTTATTGAGTGAATTAATCATAGTTGAGAAAGAACCTGGAAATATTTTTGTTTGGTCCTGAATATTTTCTATTGTTAATATATATGTGCTATTATATAAGGCAGGGGCTGGAATGTAGCTCAGTTGGTAGAGCACCATTCTGCAGTCTCTGAGGTCCTGAGTTAGATTTCCAGCACCACAAAAATGGAAGAAGGATGCGGCAACACACTCCTGAGCGATCCCAAAACAATCAGTCATTGAAAACCCTATAAGGGTCACTATGAGTTGGACATGACTTGACCACACCTAACAACAACATTATGTGGTTGTTGTTAGGTGCCATGGAGTCATGTCTGATTCATAGTGACCCTCATAGGGTCATGTTGTTGGGAGTCCCACTAAAGAATTATATTGTCTTCTCCTGCATCTTCAGGTTTAGCATAAACTTTTTGAGGTGGATTAGTACCTTTGAGAAACAAATAAATAGACACACAAATTAGTTTATTAGCATTACTCATTCTATTGAGTAAAAAATCTTGATTGCATATTAATTAAGGTTTAAAGTAAACTTAACAAATGCTTATACCACCATGTTTGAAAATGATTCAAACTTAGTGAAAATTATCATGATACTTGCAAGAGCTATTAAAATGACTAAGTATAAACATAAATCAAGAAAAAATAGAAACATAATTTTCAAGTATTCAGCAAATTCATCAGCTTTTTAAGAATACCATCAGAATATTGTTCCCATTATTGAAATTGTCATTCCTTGATCAAAATACTTGGGCACCTACTCTGTGTCAGGCACTCTTCTAGGCATGTAGGGTACATCAGTAAAAAATAGATCCCTGCCGGGAACCTTGGCACATGCCTATAAACCCAGCGGCTCGGGAGGCAGAGGCAGGAAGATTGCAAGTTCAAGACCAGAGGCAGTCTGTGTAACTTATCGAGACCCTGTCTCAAAAAGTAAAAAAAAAAAAAAATGGGCTGAGGGTACAGCTCAGTGGTCCAGCACTTGCAGAACATGCAAGTGTGAGACCCTGGGTTCAATCCTCAGTACCAAAAAAAAAAAAAAAAAACTCTGTCTTTATGTCACCTAGATGCTAATGGATGGAAATATACAGTAAGCAGTACATCTAATAAATACATGCATTATATAGTACTTTAGAGGTGCTATGCCCTAAATAAAAAAGGAAAAGTAAATCAGAGGGAGGGAGATGAAGACTGTGTTGGATTTGAGGAAGAGGCTAAGGTATTATGTAATGATTCTCAGTGTCTATGAAAAAAAATGGGATTTTCAGCAAAGAGATAAAGTAGATGATGTTAGATTTACAGATTTCTGGAAGAAAAGCTAAATAAAAGTCCTAAAGTGCAGCTTATCTAGTGTGTTCAGGGACAGAAAGAAAACCAGAGTGAATGAAGGAGAGAGTGGTAAGATGAGATCAGGGGTTAACAGAAGGCCAAGTGATATAAAATTCATATCTTTTACTCCCAATCAAATGAGTAACAACTGCTGAGTTTGCAAAGAGTCATGACTGTTCCTAAGTTTTAAGAATCAGTTGGTCTGTTGGGTTAGTAATAGACTATAGGTGGGGGTCAATGATAAAAACAAATAGCAAGCCTGCAAGTCTAGATGAGATAGAATACTGGTCTGAATGAAAATAGTACCTAGGGAGGTAGAGAGACGGGGTGTGATTGTGGATTTATTTTGAAGATAGGACCAACAAGATTTCTGACCTACTGGAGTGGGTTGTGGGAAAAATAAGAATCAAGGATAACTGCAAGATTTTTTGTGGAAAAACCTAGGTTAATGATATCACCATGAATTGACATGGCAAGGAAATAACTGGACTTCAGTTTAAGACTTGCTAAATTTAAGATATCTTTTAGATATCTAAGTGAAATAATGGGTAGACAGCTAGATGTTTGAATCTGGAGTTCAGGTTCAGGGAATCTGTGTTAGAGATAAATCTTTAGGAAGCATTGACACATAGGTGTTTTAAAGTTTTAAAGAGAGTTGAAAATTTTATATTACTTCACTGATTTCTGAAAGGTATGACACATTTAGAAAGAAATGAAAATAGTAGGTTATATTTATTTTTCATGCAGACTATCATTGGAGCATCTTCTTGACATTCTCATAAAAACTGAAGGTGATACTTCAACTTATCTCCTTTCATGATTTATTTGAATAATGAGTCTAGTTATTTTTATGACCATACAATTTTCCAAAAATGGTACTGCCTTCTTATAGTTTTGTTTGCCCCATATTATATATTTCTCCTGAAATTCTAATAGTTCCAAGATATAACAATAAATCATCAGTTCATGTGTATAAGGATAACTGTTAGACTGTTTAGTAGTTTCACTTTAAATAATCTTTGAAGAATTATTTGTGGTTTTATAATTACTTTGCAGAAAATAAAATTTGATCTTCCACCTGTTATGAACTTCATTTCTTTATAGATATAATTAAACACCACATTTTAACTTCTCAGGAAAATATCATGGGGAGTGGGACTCCTAGTCTGTTCATCCCATATCTTGATCTCATAATATTATACTTGGTATTTAAATTGCTTATTTATATAAAGTTATCAGAAACTTTCTGAATAATCCAATTGGAAAACCTAACCAACAAAATTCCAGGAAGAATTAACTTCAGATCTTTGTTTTCATATACTTGAGGGTTTCGTTTTGTCTGTTTTGCAGTACTTGGGGGTTGAACCTAAGACCTCATACATATTTTGCAAGTGCTCTGCCTCACATAATCTATAGCCACAAGACCCTGGGGTCCCATCTCATCTGATCTCAGAAGCTAAGTAATGTTGAGCCTGGTTAGTACTTGGATGGGAGATCTCATTGGAATAAGGGGTGCTGTAGGCTTGAGAGAAGAACTCTTCAGCCCACTCCGAAAACAATCAAGTATTGAAAACCCCATGAATAGGAGAGAAGCTGACAATATAGGGTTATTATGAGTGGGACCTGACTGAATGGCACCTAACAACTGCCTCACACATACTTTGCAAGTGCTATGCCACTGGACTGCACCCTCAGCCAATGTTTTATATTTTATCTTAAAATGAGGTCTCACTAAGTTACATAGGCTGCCTCTGGCCTCAAACTTGAGACCTTTCTTCCTCCTCCTCCCAAGTCACTGGGATTATAGAGGTGTGCCACCATGCCTGGCCTGTTTTCATATACTTGTAAAACTTAAAAACCTGTTATAAACATATACTGCAGTGGAGGACCTAGATGAAATCTACTCAATTCCACATATAAACAGAGATTGGGAAAATGATGTTATTTGGTGGATCTATATTAGCCTTGAAATTGCTCACAATATTTGCTCTGTATGCATTTGCATTTTTATGGAAAAGGGTTGTTTTTTCCCATATTCTAAAAAGTCTCCATGATACTCCACAAAGTTAAATTTTAATGAATAAAATATATTCACTAATAGATACCAAGACCCTCATGTTCTATGCTTAACTTACATTTTCTACACTCTCCCTACACTCTCCAGGATTCCAGCCATGCCAATCTACCCAGAATTTCCTAATGTTTAAATATCAGTGTCTTCAAGAAGGTTTTTCTGACTTTCCAGGTATGGTTAGATAAGATGTCTCTTTCATCCTCTCTACCTGTGCACCTGCTATTTGCTCTACTTGCAGCATCCTTCTGTCTCCTTACCCCTACCTGCTGGCTACTTCCTAATTTTCCTTCATGATTCAGCATGTCAGTCATCTAGGAAGACTTCTGTGACTACCCTGAACCCCAAATCTGGGATAATTGAACTCTGTAAGTCCATAGTATCCAGAGCATAGCTCCTATAACAGAAATTATAAGGCAGCATTATCACTGTTTGCTTTTTATTTGTTCTGTCTTACTCATCATTGAATCTCTAAGGTTTATCATACTTCCTACTACTGAAAAATAATTTGGGTGAAAATAATGAAAAAAAGAATACTACCTCACCATTAGAAGAGTAAACAAGCACCAGATTCTTGAATCCTGGACGTGTGCCAGATTGTCAGCTTAGTCACTATATAGAAAAAAAATGACCCAAAAATTAAAAGTGCAAACCCACATCATACCCTTCTTCTGTCCCACCATTAAGCAAATAGGTACATGCCATGGAAGAGATTAACTTGATTTCAAAATTAATGGATACTTGAGAAATCCTCCCAGTCCACCACCCAATTAAAAATGAAAGCACCTTCCTAAAGTGTAAGTGACCTAACAAAGCATTTTCCAATTAAAGGATGCTTTGTCTAAGTTCCAAGAAAAGAAAACACTTGCCATCTAGTATCCAGTTGGAAATAAATTCTTTCATTTTGCCACACTAAATGCTTGTGTACGTCAAACATTTGCTTTTGGTAAACATTAAATGTTCTCCCTCTCCCACTCTCTCCCCCTCTCTCCCTCCCCTTTTGCCTCCTTCTTCTCCTTCCTCCTTCTCCTCCTCCTCCTCCTCCTCCTTTTTCTTCTTCTCTTCTTCTTCTTCTTCTTCTTCTTCTTCTTCTTCTTCTCCCTTTCCCTCTCTCCCTCTCTCTCTCTCTCTCTCTCTCTCTCTCTCTCTCTCTCTCTCTCTCCTTCTCCCTTTTTCTCTCTCCTTTCTTTTCTCTCTCCCTGACAGTTTCACTATTTAGCAAGGGCTGTCCTTGAACTTGTGATCCTCTTCCCTCAGCCTCCCATATGTTGGCATTATAGACATACACCACCATATGCAGCTATGAAATTGTGTCTTTTATTATTTTCAAAAAGTCTCACATATTTCTATTGACTATAGCAATGTGCAGAATGGCTGTGCACATTCAGTGTTCCCATTGTTCCTATCTCAACTCTAGAGTATGTAAAGTTTAGCTGGCAAAATTCCACTCAAATAACTTTGCACAAAGCGCATTAAATATTCACACACACTCATATACTACACTCAGGGATATACTGCCAAACTGCACTTACTTATGCATCATTTCTGTAAGATGCATTTTATCATTTTAAACTATTGCCTTATACTCTCAGGAATAATATAATAATAAATTAAACGATAGATTAATTAGTTTTCTTCTAGACAAGGATCCCCAGACTGCCATGTGATGTTGAGTAGAGCAGAAATGCATTTGACAAAACTCTCAGGATGAGACTACCCCCTAGAGGTCAATTTGTCACACTATGTGAGAAAATAACCAAATAGAACAGATTAAAACGTGTAAACATACTTGTTAAATCTAGTTCTACTAAGGAGAACTGAGTAAACCAAATTCACATGATAATCTGTTTTATGGAAAATTTATGATAAATATATTTTCGAACTAATTTCATGATAAGGAAAATGGCATCTAGTAACTCTGGTAGAAAAAAGTCAGATTAGAACAATGTTTAAAGGTTTCTATAAATCTAAATGAATTTAGTGTATAGAAACCAGGTTTAGAATTGTGATTCAACGTTTAAATACATGTTTAACTGTATTTGTACCTATGAAGGATCAATATAGACTTCAACAAAATAATATTTTGAAATAAGAAGCATTTGCTTCTTATTAAAAGGTAACATGTACCCGCCATGGTTACCTGTAACAGCTGAAATAGGTCCCTTGAAGCAATTTAAAGTTCCTCTTTCTGTTGCACTCGACAGATATATCAGGTAATGCTGAAAAGATTTAAGGCCTCTAATTATTGCTGTTATGTTGCATTTTTTAATAAGCACCTGTTCTGAAATACTGTTTTAAACATCCAGAAAGGTTATAAGGTAATGGTGAAAAGACAGCAAATCTGAAGGATCCTAATGTAAAAATATTTCCTTTGAGGGCCACAGGAGTAACTCTGAAATTTTGGGGTGATAACGGGCCTAGGAGATAAAAGCATCAAACATACATTGTATTAGTGACAAGATTTGGCAGAATAATCTCTCAGTTTCTAGTGCTTCCAAGTAAATTAGTTTGGAGAGGGAAGGAAAATTGAGATTGATTCTTGGCTCTTCCCCTTCCTAGTTCCTCTTCCTCAGCCTATTACTTACCCTCTCTACCCTCAGTTTTCTTGAATGTAAAATGGGAATTGTAATAATAGCTACCTCATAGAACTTTTGTGACAATTAAATGAAATAAGGAATATAGAGTACTTGGCACAGTGGTTGGCATACCTATTGCTCAGTAATTATTTTGTTATTCTCACCACCAAAGTGGCATTTGCATTCACTGATTGTGTATTTTACATGTCTTTTACCTTCTCTGCTTTGGTCACAGTAGAAGACAAGTAAGTTATATTAATCACCCTTCATTCTCATTATCACTGGAACACAGGTAGTTATTTTCTTATGGAAATATTTTCTCAATCTAAGCTTTTTATACAAGATAGTGATTTTCCTAATGTCTCCAGAATAATTTTTTTAAAAGGTAACTTGCACATATCAGCATCAAACTGAGTTAATTCCCCACCATAACACACACATGTAGAGACACCCTCTTCGTATTCCTTCCTTAAGGGCAATAGCTCAAGAGTTAAAATAAGACCATCTAGATTTCTACCTGTCTTTACTACAGCAAATGAATCTGTCATTTCCTTAAACCTCCTTGAAGCTATAGTTTCTCATTCATATATATATATATATATATATATATATATATATATATATGTCTGTCAGTATGCTGTACTATGGGGGCTTATGTGTTCCTGTGATGCTGAAAGCTATGCTACCAGTATTACAGATATCAGCAAGGCCACCGATGGTGGACAGGTTTCAGCTGAGCTTCCAGACTAAGACAGACCAGGGAGTAAGACCTGGCAGCCCTATCCCAAAACAGCCACTGAAAACCCTATGAATAGTAGAGAAACACTATCAGATATAGTGCTGGAAAATGAGCGCCCCAGGCTGGAAGGCACTCAAACAAGGAGTGAGGAAGAGTTTTCTCCTCAAAGTATAATGTACTTTAATGATATAATGGAGTAATGCCCCAGGGATGCCCATTTGCTGATGTGGCACAACTCAAAATAAGAAGGACTAACTGTAAACATCCATTTATAATTGGAACATGGTATGTACATAGTATGGATCTGGGAAAACTAAAAATCATCAAAAGCAAAATGGAGCACATAAACATTGACATTTTAGGCACCAGCAAGCTAAAATGAACTGGCATGGGTCATGTTGAATCAGATAATAATATGGTCTACTATGCTGGGAATGATAGATGAAAGAGAAATGGGGTTGCCTTCATCATCAAAAAAGACATCTCACAATCTGTCTTGAGGTACCATGCTGTCAGTGATACAATAATATCCATATGCCTACAAGGAGGGCCAGATAACATGACTTATTCAAATTTACTCACCTACCACTAAGGCTACAAATGAAGATAGGGAAGATTTTTACCAGCTCTTGCAATCTGAAATACACTGAACATGCAATCAGGATGTACTGATAAATATTGGTTACTGGAATGCAAAAGTTGGAAACAAATAAGAAGGCTTAGTAGTTGGAAAACACGGCCTTTGTGACAGAAATGATACTAGAGATTGCATGATAGAATTTTGTCAGACCAATGAACTTTTCATAGCAAATACATTTTTTGCACTAACATAAATGGTGACTATACACATGGAAGTCACAGAATGGAACATATAGGAACCAAATTGACTACATTTGTGAAAAGAGATGATGGAAAAGTTCAATATCAAAAGTCGAAACAAGACTATGTCCTGATTGTGGATCAGAACATCAATTGCTCATATGAAAGTTCAAACTGAAACTGAAGAAAATTAGAACAAACATACAAGAGCCAAGGTATGTCCTTGAGCATATCCCACCCGAGTTCAATGACCACCTCAAGAACAGGTTTGATGCACTAGACACTAATGACAGAAGACCAGGCAAGTTATGTCATGACATAACAACATCATTCATGAGGAAAGCAAAAAGTTATTAAAAAGAAAATTGAAAAAAGACCCAATTACATGTCAAAACAGACTCTGAAACTTGCCCTTGAATGACAAGCAGCTAAAGGGAAGACATGATGAAGTTTAAGGAGCTAAACAGAAGATTTCAAAGGGCAGCTTGAGAAGACAAAATCAAATGTCATAATTATGTGTGCTATGAGCTGGAGATAGTAGCCAAATGGAAGAACATACTCTGTTTTTCTCAAGCTTAAGGAATTAAAGAAATACTTCAAGCCTCAAGTGGCAATACTGAAGGATTCTATAGGGAAAATATTAAATACTACAGTAAACATCAAAAGAATATGAAAAGAATACACAGAGACATTATACCAAAAAAAAATGGTGGATGACCAACAATTTCAAGAGGTTGCATTTGATCAGGAACCAATGGTATTGAAGGATGAGGTGGAAGCTGCCTTGAAAAAGTTGAACACAAGGCTCCAAGAATTGATGGAATACCAATAAAGATGCTTCAGCAACATGCAGCAATGGAAGTGCTCACTTGTTTATGCCAAGAGATTTGGAAAACAGCTACTTAACTGACTGGAAGAGATCTATCTGTATTTCTTCCTATTCCCAAGAAAGGGGATCTGACTGAATGTTGAAATTATTGAATGAAATCATTAATATCACACACAAGCAAAATTTTGCTAAAGACCATTCAAAAGTGACTGCAGCAATACATAGACAGGGAACTGCCAAAAAATCTAACCAGAATCAGACGAAGGTGTGGAACCAGGGGCATTATTGCTGATATCAGATAGATATTAGCTGAAAGCAAAGAATAACACAAAGATTTCTATGTTTTATTGATTATGTGAAGGCATTTGACTATGTGAATCACAATAAATTATGGATGACTTTGTGAAGAATGGGAATACCAGGGCACTTAAGTTTACTCATGAGGAATCTGTACATGAGGAATCTGGACCAGGAGGCAGTCATTTAAACAAAACAAGAAACCACTGCCTGGTTTAAAGTCAAGAAAGGTGTGCATCAGAGCTGTATCCTTTCTTCAATCTCCAATGTTTATGCTGAGTCAATAATCTGAGAAGCTGGACTTCATGTAGAAGACTGTAGTATCATGATCATTAACAACCTGAATCACGCAGATGATGTAACTCTGCTTGCTGAAAGTGAAGAGGTTTTGGAACATTTACTGATGAAGATAAAAGAACACAGACTTCAGTATGAATTGCAACTCTACATCAAGAAAACCTAAATCCTTCCAACTGGGTCAGTAAGCAACTTCATGATAAAGGAGAAAAGATTGAGGTTGTCCAAGATTTTGCTTTACTTGGTTCTACAACCAACATTCATGGAATCACCAGTCAAGAAATCAAAAGATGCATTACACTGGGAAAAGCTGTTGCAAAAGACCTTTTTAAGGTGTTGAAAAGTAAAGATGTCACATTGAAGACAAAGGGGCACCAGATTCATGCCATGGTATTTTCAGTCACATTATACAGTTGTCAAAGCTGGACATTGAATAAGGGAGAAAGGAGAAGAATTGATACTTTTGAATTATGGTTGTAGAAATAAATGTTGAATATACAATGGACTGCAAAAAGAACCAACAGATGTGCTCTACAAGAATTGCAACCAGAGTGCTCCTTGGAAGAAAGGATGGCTAGACTACATCTTATGTATTTTGGATGTGTAGTCAGGAGGGACCAATACCTGGAGAATGACATCATGTTTGGGAGAGTGGCAGGTCAATGAAAAAAAGGAAGACCCTCGACTACATGGATTGACACAGTGGCTGCATCAATTGGCTTTATCTTTTTTATAAAAGATAGTTTATATGGCACAGAATTTGGGAGTGTTTCATTATGTTGTACATATGGTCACTGTGAGTTAGACTCCACTCGAGGGCACCTAACAACAATAACAACATATAGCTACTTCAAGGGCTAAGATGAAAAATAACAATTGGATCAAAACATTTTGTAAACTGTAGTAAAAATTTTGGAAACTATAGTCATAATGGATTTCTATTATTCCTAGTGTTAAGTCCCAACTGTCTGAGACTGATACCCCAGCACTCACAAATCTGGCACCATCTGTCTCTCAAACTGATTTTACTTTCATAACAACGAAATCCTCTTTTTCTGCACTATTCTTCCACAGTAAACATGTCCATATTTTTTTCATATTATGCTTTTCTTCCTCCAACTTTGAATGGAAACTTCTCTTTTCCATGAGTCTTCCCCTATCACTCGCTGTGTGAAGCCTTGTTGTTGTTGTTGTTGTGGTTAGGTGCTGTGGAGTCAGTGTCTGACTCCTAGTGACCTTGTCTACAACAAGAGAAACACTATTGTTATACTTCTACGCTATTCACAGGGTTTTCAGTGGCTAGTTGCTTTCTGGGTTGCTGGGTCCTTCTCCCAAGCTACAGCACCTGGTGCTCCCAGGCAGTCTCCCATCCAAGTACTAACCAGGCCTGGCCCTGCTTAGCTTCTATGACAGCACAGTGGTCAGACGCACCACGAGTTGGGCACTGAGGTTACATTTTAATATGCAGTTTGTTCACTTCTCCTTTTATTCCTTAGTAATTCTCTGCATTGCAGGACTGTTAAAGACAGGGATGGATGCATTTCTGTTCATCTTTTGCCCTTAAGATATATTAGACATACAGTTCCATAAAAATTTGTTTGATTATCTATTGTGAACTACTATGAACTAAACACCAGTCTAGCAAGTGCTATCAAACAAATAAGAAATAGTCTCTGATCTCGTGGGATTTACAGTTTAACAAAAAGATCAAACATATAAATTGACTCATTATAACTTAAAATTATTAAAGATACATATATACCCAGAGTACTATGAGAAAATATAATACCTGGAAGAAATGTACATCAATGACAGTGTTAAGTACTTGAAAATTTTTACTTTTAGATGTATTTATGTATTCATACAATGAATATTGGACTTCAGGTACTTTTTGCCTCCCGTTCATTTATTGCAGAGTAAAAATCTATAGATATTATTAGGAGATAGCTGGATAATTACTTTTTGTGTCATATTTGGGTGTATGCTTTCTAAATGTTGTTCTTCTATATACTTTAAATAATATTTAATAATAATCTTACAACCCAGTTTCAACCACTTAGTCAAGTTACTACAACCATTTGAGTTATTCCAACTAAATACAACTTCAGTTGTTACAACATCCTTAATATAGAACAAAAAAGTCTTCTTGCAGAGAAAGTACTGAAAAAATACAAAGGAGATTGTTTTTTAATTAGAAATAATTCCATAATAAAAATAAATAAAATAGAAATTTAACATAATTTAAATATTAAAAATGACAAGATATATCAATATAAAAAACAATAGTAATAAAAATAATTGCATTCATATCCACAACTATATAACAATGGAACATAATAGCAAAATCTTGTAAAAAATAATTTAATTTAGTTGCATTTCTCTGTAAAATATAGCAATCTGTTTCATTTGCGGGGAGTAAGTAGTAGGAAAGATTTCATTATTCTTAAGACCAAACTATGGTCCATCTGTCCTCTGAGATGACCTTCTTTCTGATATAATATACACAAAATAAGCCATTAAAATAGCAAGCATTATATCTTTCATGGACACATTTCACATAAAAACATTTTGGGAAAAGGGTGAGGCTCTATGGTAGAGCATTTACTTAACATGCACGAAGCTCTGAGTTCAAGCATGAGCAAAAAAAAAATTCAAATATATGTATTCAAAAATTTCAATTAGTCATACTTGTGTTACAAAATCTTCTAAGATTTTTAAATCATCATACATCTCATTTATGTAAATTTCCTTCATGATAATGGAGCAGGAGGCAGTTTACTTTCATTCACTCATTAGCCATATGTCTTCAGGAAAATTGCTGAATCTCAAACCAATCCTCTATTTTCTCATTTGTAAAATGAGTGTAATAATAGAACCTACGTCATAGGATTGTTGAGAGGATTTAAGAGTCAGTGCATTTGAAGGATTCTGAACAAGCAAAGAACAGAGAAACTGTTCATTAAATGTTAGTTATGTTATTTCATATCACTGAATAAGTTACAGGCATCAGGAAAAGCTGTTGATGTCTTTCTGCTAAAGGACGACCCTGAACATCATTAACCCAGTTCCTATAAGTACTAATCTCTTTCTTGATGGTTATATGACTATCCTCCTTGAAAGGGACAGTTTGAAAAGCATACACTTGACAAAATACATCTGACTTTTAGTCTTATTTCTGCCACTTACTGACTATTCTTGTTGTTGTTGTTGTTGTTGTTGTTGTTGTTAAGTGCCGTCAAGTCAGTATCCAACTCATAATGACCTTCATAGGGTTTTCAATGGCCAACTGTTTCAGGATTGCCGTGGGAGTGGATTGCCAGGTCCTTCTCCCATTTTTGTGGTGCTGGGAATTGAACTCTGGGACCTCAAAGACTGCAGCACAGCACTCCACCAACTGAGCTAAATCCCAGCCCACTGACTATTCTTGGACAACTGCTAATCCTTTAGAAATTAAATTTCTCATTTGTACAATGGAGATAATCATAAGACTTTACATAGTTGTCAAATACACACACACACACACACACACACACATATATGTAAATATACATATATATGTATATATTATATATACATATGTATTTCACCGGGCTGGGATTTAGCTCAGTTGGTAGAGCGCTGCTCTGCTGTCTCTGAGGTCCCGAGTTCAATTCCCAGCACCGCATAAGTGGGAGAAGGACTTGGCAATCCACTCCCAAGGCAATCCCGAAACAATCAGTCATTGAAAACCCTCTGAGGGTCGCTATGAGTTGGACACGACTCCAAGGCACCTAACTAACATATATTTCACCACACAATACTTCCTTGGAAACTATATATAGTTCTTATAGAGACAATAAGTGCAATGAAAATGGAGACTAGGTCTGTATTTTGAATTTCATGCCAAACCCAGCCTCAAGCACAACATGAACCCAGTTTCCTAGATGAGGAAAAAGGAGAATACCTTCCTCCAGACTTTCTAAACAGATTTTAAAACAATGCATGCCAATTTTAGCTAACATAATGGAGAAGTATCATCTCTTCAGAACCTACATTATTTCATATATAGTGCTGCAATTTTGAAAATAAAGAGGCCCAGAGGCAGTATGTTGATGATTAGGGATTGGCTGTTGGTCAGACAGTCAGATGTTTAAGGCATGGCATGACTCTTAGCTATTCGACATATCTGATCTTCCTTATGGGACTAACAATAGTATCTACCTCATAATGCTTCTACATGTCTGTCACCTTTTCATGCCATGGGGGCTTGCATGTTGCTGTGATGCTGAAAGTTATGCCACCATTATTTCAGATATCATCAGGGCCACCCATGGCAGATAGGTTTCAGCTGAGCTTCCAGACTAAGACAGACTACAGAGAAGGACCTTGTAGCCCATTTCCAAAACAATTAGCCATTGAAGTTCCTATGAATAGCAGAGAAGTACTGTTTTGTGCTAGAAAATGAGCAGCCCCAACCCTGGCTGTAAAGCATTCAAGAAACAACTGAAGAAGAATTGCTTACTTAAAGTAGAGTAGACTTTGGTGATGAAAACCAAGTAAAGCTCCTGGGACCTCCTTCTGTTGAGTGGTGCTACTCAAAATGAGAAGAAACATAGTGGCTGCAACAATGGGCTCAAACATAAAAAGATCATGTGCATGGCACAATATCACATAGTGTTTCATCTATTATACATAAGGTCACTATGAGTCAGATCTGATTCAATGGCACAGAACAACAACAACAACACCTCATAATGCTGTTGTGAGAACTAAATGAGTTACCTATGTAACTCTCCAACGGTAGAACTATTCATTTTTTTATTCTTTCAGTTTCTGCTAAATATCAGGCCACAGTTAGAAGCTAGAAATGCAAGATAAATAAGACATGTATTTATCCTCGAAATACAGAAAGAAATACACATTTATTCACCATAGATTTAAAGGTTGATTACTTTCTCAATACACTGTGGACAGTATGACCTAGCAGATTACTTCAATGTCAACCTCAAGAGACCAGCTTACTGTTGAAGTCAGAGAGCATAGTGGTTAAGAGCGGACTCTGATGCCTGTCCATAAGGGCAAGTCAATCTCCCTGGAAATGTCTGAGTATATCTCCCTGGAAATCTACCAATTTCCTCATATGTCACACAAGTAAAGCACATAAAATGGTGCTTAGCATTTAAGAGGTGTTATGTTGCTGCTGCTGTTAGGTGCCAGTAGTGTTCAACTCATAGCAACCCTCATAGGGTTTTCAATGGCTAACTGTTTCAGGATTTCCTGGAGAGTGGATTGCCACATCCTTCTCCTAGTTTTGCCATGCTGGAAATTGAACTGGGGACCTCAGAGACTGCAGAGCAGTGCTCTACCAACTGAGCTAAATCCCAGCCCAAGAGTCATTATAGGACTCAGCTATTTTAAAAAATGAATTTTTATAGTTACTTTGCTGTTTCATTTACTTTCCAAATTATTTAAATTACCTGAAAAGCAGAGATGGCATCTTATACATCTTTGAAAAATTCATTGCAACCACAAAGATGCCTTGCATGTCTCACTTTCATTATCCTGATCATAATCCCTGAGCTTTATAACAGAAACCAGTAAGCCAAAGTACTGGAAGAGTGCATACTAATTTAAATGACTTATAACAATCATGCTAACAGTAGTAAACAACTGTATAAATATACTAATTTGGTCTTCTTGGAAGGAAGTAGTAAATAACTATATACATACTAACTGGTCTGCTTCCTAGCTGGTGGAGATGGGGTCTAATATGTCTGAGATAAACTGTCGTTTCAGGAATTTTTATTAGAACTTAATTCATTGGCTATTAAAAGATAAAGAGACTCAATAAGAAAATGATAAGAGTACAATTAAAGATTGTCCAGAGTTTTACACAACTTATACAAAATTCTATAGAAAAGTTGGTATCAAGTTGATAGAGTTGCTTTGGGTCACTACAGATAAGGACATCTGACAGAGAACAGATTTGTCTTTGAATACCAGGAAATAAAAGTAAAAAGATCAAGAAGAAACCAGAATAGACCCATATGATAGTGATAGACCTTGAGATTTTCTACAAAATGATGACCAAATGAAATTTCATGAAACATTACAGAGTGTTAGTAATATTGAAGAAAAATGTCCCATACTTTTTATTTCACTGGTATTAAATAAAATTTTCAAATCCTTCTACATCTCTTTTAGTACAATTGAGCTTCACAGCCCTAGATGTGTAAAGTAACAAAAATGAAATAGAGAAAATTTCCATGTTTGGGGGTTCATATTACAAAAGATAGCGGAAACAACAAATATAGGAGATGGAACAGGTTTGAGGGGAGAGAGAGGACACATTCAGTCTTGACAATGGTGAAACATCTGTGGGAAATGTCAGAGGAATGATAAGAAAATCTGATTTTTGTCTGGAACTCATAAAAGGAAAGTGGGCTAGATAAAGATTTGAGTTGGTTTAGTTAGTAAGTTAAGAAATGGATGAGTTCACCTAAATAAACTTATGAGGCCCAGGGAAGATTTTTAAAGCAAAATTACCTGAAGAATCAGATATGTCTACCAAAAAAAAAGCTAAAATAAAGTTTCTATAGAAATAAGAACAGTCTCTAACTTATAAGAAATAATCAATACTTATTGTATTGATGAATAAATAAATGAATAAACCTAGTTAAAATAATGTAATTCTTTTACTGAGATTCATATCATTAAGACCAGTCCATATTATTATTTGATTCTTTAACCTGAGATGTGAAAATATAAAGTATTTTTTCTCTTCACTTTTTATATTCACAAGGTATGTAGAACTTAAAAGGATAACTTACAATGTTGCTGGGCTATCTTCCATGGCTTACTCTCATTGCTAAGTTTATAAGTTATTTTTTCATTCTATCCATCCTAGTGAATATGAACCTCCCAAAAGAAAAATATTTTGTTAAAGAAGAATTCAGTAATATAACATCTCACAGTTACACTTCTTGTCATTGTGGTTGCTGTTAGGTGCTGTCTCATAGCAATCCTACATACAATAGGTGAAACAGTATTGTGCATACTTCTCTGTTATTCATAGGGTTTTCAATGACTGATTGTTTGGGGGGAGCGGGTTACCATGTCCTTCTCCTATGCCTACAGCACCTGGTGTTCCCAGGGGATCTCCCATCCAAGTACTAACCAGGTCTAAATCTGCTTAGCTTCCAAGATCTGATGATCGGATGCCACAGTGGTAAAGCTGCAGGCACTTTTTAACATATACAGAAGTTAATTGTGAAAACCTCATAGTATTAGATGTATTTTACCCATAATTCTCCCAAACCAATAAAAAGGTTAATGCTGTTATTAGTCAAGTAGAAAATGAATTACTACTAATTAAAATAGCTTTGAAGTAATTATAAGAATTACTTTTGCAGAATTATTGTACAATGATAACTTCATTAGAACAAAAAATACATGTTTTTCCTTTCTAAAGGAAAGCTAACTTTAGGTTGCCTTTTCTTTCCCTTACTTTTATACTGAGAGAGAACTTTTAATAGGTTTCAAGTTTCTTTCTTTAAGTATTAGATGATCTTACTAAGAATTCTGCTCTTAGTCCCTTGACTTCAAAAGTGTTAAATCTTCTAGAAAAAGCTGGAATAGGTGCTTGGTTTTATTTTCCAAGACATGTACCAAAGAAAGTCTGGAGAAAATGGTGTGCTCTGAGTAAAATATTAACATCAGTTCGGTACTTCACCAGTGCTGCAACCCTGCATATTAGGAATATACGAGAAGCTTCTTTTGAATAAACTTACTTTTTTCACAGAAGAAGAAGGGGGAAGAAAAGAAGCTTTAATTGCCTTACTATCTTTTTCTTATTCTTACTATTCAAGTGTTTCCTATTTCCCTTGTACAATACATAGACTATGACCTATTGATTATTCCTGCAGAGGGTATTAAAATGGAACTCGTAAACCATCACAGAGATTATATTGCTCTCATCAGCCATCTATAATTCTGTCCTCTTTACCTGTCCCTAACAGATAAGGTAAGGACATGAAAGTAAGAGAACTCCAAAATTAACACATCCCCTTTGTTCCTTGCCATTTTCCAAACTTTGCTAAGTCTAATCAGAGATGAGTAAAGGAGAAACTTTAAATAGTATGAAAGATAGATATATTTATAATCAATCACAATGGACATTGAAAATGAGTCTGTTCATTGATACTTTAAAGTCATCCAAAAAGCTATGGAATCTAAATGAACCATTGCCAGAGTGAAAGAAAATTCATTTGGTACAGTTTAAAGGAAATAGTGAGAGGAAAACAAAATTGGTATGTTGGTCCTTTTCTTTATCCTGCTAAGTCTGGTTTTTCCAAAAGTCAGTCAAATCCAGAATGATTTAGTGAGAAAAAGTGGGAGTATGTTAATTCACTTGCCAGCAGTTTCGCAATAATGAACACTTCGTTAGATCATTTTCAAAAAGAACAACACAACTGCCAAATTATCTACAAAATATATACTAATTAATAATAAACCAAAGATCTACATGCCTGTTTCACTTTGAACATACAGTCTGTGAAATATGTTTACAAAACCCAAATGCATCTGTCTAAATTCAAATGTAAAAGCATGTAATGTCACAGGTTTCAAATTCCCCCACTGATAAACTATAATGTTTTGTACAATTTGTGAAAAATTAAGAGATATTGACACTGATATGTCATTGGAAGAGAACACAGTCCTGTTAAAAGAAACACTCACACTTGTTATTGTTTTACTATCACCAGTTGAGATTCCACTTAAGAAATGATAGAGAATAATTAGTATTATTCAAATAAAACTCAATGAAATACAAAGAAATTGAATTATAAAGGATTCACCATGATGGAAAAACGTATTATCTACCCATAAAATATTTTCTAGACTATCTGGTAATTCCTTGTAATGTACATAAAATGAATGAGTTAGATTACAAATCTACATTATAAAATTTTTAGATAATCTGCATTATATATAAAATCACCAGTACATCTATCCATTAATATCAATATGTAGGGCACTGTCTAGAGAGGCAGTTTGCCCTGGGGCCTATCTAGGCTCCCTTGGAGGACTGAAGCTTGTTCCCCAGGCAGTCACCTTTGCCCTACTCAGGCAACTCAGGGTCATCAAGCTCTCCAAGATGGCGCTGGCACCTATTCCCTTGCCTCAGACCCCTCAACACCGATTGGCTGTTTCCAAACCCCAGAACGGCTCCTGATTGGGCCATTCTGGAACCACCCTGATTGGCTACTTTTACAAAACCAAATCTGAATATCGCCTCTGATTGGCTGAAACCCGTGTGGGGGTGACTGCCTCTGATTGGTCCCCAGCGAGCCCCAGAAGAGTTTATAAGGGCACTACATGGAGCAGTCTGAGTCCATTCCATCGACCAGGACAGACAAGGAAGAAGTAAAGAGCTGTTGGAGCAGAGCACTTGGAGTCTTCATTGGGAAGAAAAGCAAGGAGCTGCCCTGGGCAGAAGCCTCTGAGCCTGCCTTTCTCAAGGCTTCTCAGAGCAGCCGTGGACATAAGCCTCCTTTCCAGGCAGCATGGCTCCTGTGTGCCTGGCTCCCCCTCACTAGACAACGGGTCCTTGGCCACCAGTTCCCACTCATGGCCTGAGTGAGTCCAGCGGCAGGGCAACGCCCCACACTAATACACATCAAATTCCAAAAGTGAAAATTTTATTCTTAACATCAAATTTGAAATTTTTACCACATTTAAAATATTACTAAGATGATGTGATTTTAAAACATCATTATATAACCGTTAGTGCAAAGTTCAAATTGTCTAGTAATAAAAGTTAAAGTTTCTTTTATAATTAGGAAATATAGTTGATACAGTTGATCAACATGTATATTACTTGTGGGTTTGAAATGAGTTTTCACTTAAAATTTTTCCATATTTTATAGACTGTATAATGATATGATAGTCTTCATTTTCCTCTAGTAATACTGATTTCTTAAGCTTTTGTGGGTCTGCAAGAATGCTTTGGATAGTCTACAAATAACTAGATTCATCTGCTTAAGAAATACCTACTGAACATAAATCTCTGTGTCACATACATTAATTAAAAGTTTGTCTATCTCCTTCACAAGCAGCTTTTCAATATGGAACATAAACATATTCATGAAATTATTTTTTAAATAAGAATTATCTTTTACTATATGAATTCTACAAATAAACTGGCTGCGATAGTGCATCCCTATAATCCCAGCAACTCAGAAGGCAGAGGCAGGAGGATTGCAAGTTCGAAACCAGAGGCAGTCTGCATAATTTAGCGAGACCCTGTCTCAAAAAAAGTGAAACAATGTGCTGGGGGTGCAGCTTAGTGGTACAACACTCATAAAGCATGCAAGTGTGAGGCCCTGGGTTCAACCACCAGTACCACACAAAAAAAGAAATCTACAAATAGATAATACATAGACATTACTATGAAGAATTTCAATATTTTGATTGGCCATTTATTGAAGATATTTCTTTTGTTTTTGTATGTATAATTTATTTATGTATTTTCATTTTTATTAGCATATATTTACTGTACAAAGTAGGGGATTTCATTATGACATTTCCATATATATATATGTATGTATGTATGTATGTATGTATGTATATATATATGTATGTATGTATATATATATATTCCTTTGAGCATATTCATCCATCCACTACTCTTTATTTATCTCCCTTTTCCCTTTCCACCATATCCCTACAATTCCCCTTTTAGTTTCATAAAGTAGTTCATATATGAATAAGATATGAAGCCCCAGGTAACTATTCAATTCCCATTTATGATGTAGCATTTAATTACAACAGATTTACACTATGTCCACTGTTCATCAGAACCAAAAAAAGAGATGATTTACTTTTTTAGCAAAGTTATTAACAAGTTGACATTTTAAAACATAAAATTCAGGATTTCCTCCATTAGGAAATCCATTCTATTCAATAAAAACTGTTATTCTTTATCTGTTGTTGTTAAGTGCCAGCATGGTTGAGTCTGGTCCAATTCATAGTGACCCTCATAGGGTTTTCAGTGGCTGAATTTTGGGGAATTGTTTCGAGAGTGGGTTGCCAGACCCTTCTTCCACTTTTGCAGTGCTAGGCATCAAACCCAGAGCCTCAGCATGCACAGAGCAGCACTTTACCAACTGAGCTAAACTCCAAGTTGGCATATAATGGAAACTTTTCGAGATTTGAAATGAGAAAGAAAAGTAGCCATAAAATAATAAAAATGCATCCTTGATTATTATTTTATGAGTTACTTTATAAAATGAGATCTAAAATATGCCAGATTATAATTTTTAACTTTATAAAGTAAAGGGATTCTTTGGCTTGTGATTCTTTTCTTTAAATTTATTTTTAACTGATACGTAAAAAGAATTATATATGCTAATGGGGTATATGATGATGTTTCAATACATGTAACATTTATGTAATCAGGTTAAACATATTTATCTCCTCAAATAATTATCACTTCTTTAAGATGAAAGCATTCAAAATCCTTTCTTCTAGTTTTTTGAGATATACACCATACAGTCACTACCTAGAGTGACTCTACTATGCAACAAAACACTAAGACTTCTTATTTTGATCTAATTGCAATTTAGTACTCATTGATCAACCTTTCCCCATCTGTCCTTCTACCCTACTCTCCCCAGCCTATGGTAACCATGTTTATACTCTCAACATCTATGAAATCAACTTTTTTATATCCCAGACATGAGTAAGATTATGTGGTTTTTGTCTTTCTAGTCTGACTTACTTCACTTAAGAACTCTACTTTCACCCATGTTGTCACAAGTGAGAGTATTTAATTCTTTTTATGGCTAAATGGTATCCTATTTTGTATATGTAGCACATTTCCTTTATTCATTCACGAGGTATAGATGCTTCAATTGTTTCCATATCTTGGCTACTGTGGACAGTGTTACAATGAATATAGGAACACAGATGTTGCTTTGACATACTGATTTTATTTTTATTATTATTATTATTATTATTATTATTATTATTAGTGTGTGTGTGTGTGTGTGTGTGTGTGTGTGTATCCATTAATGCGATAGTGGGATTGCAAATCACGTGGTAGCTCTATTTTTAATTTTTTGAGGAACCTCCACCATATTTTCCATAATGGCTGTAATAATTTCTTACTAACAGTATGCCAGGCCTAGAGTTTAGCTTAGTTGCTAGAATGCAGCTCTGCACTCTCTGAGGCCCTGGGTTTGATCTTCAGCACTGCAAAAATGGGAGAAGGATGAGGCAGCCCATTCCTGAAACAATCCCCAAACAATCAGCAATTGAAAACCCTATGAAAGTTGCTATGAGTCAGACCTGACTCAGGGGCTCCTGACAATAATAACAACAGTATGCCAAGGTTGCTTTTTCTTCACATCCTGAAAAATAGTTGTTAGTGCTTGCCTTTTTGATAATAGCCATTCTTACTAGGGTGACATGATATGCCATTGTGGTTTTGATTTGCATTTCTGTGATGATTAGTGGTATTGAGTATTTTTCATATAAGCATTGCCATTTGTATGTCTTCTTTTGAGAAATGTCTGTTTAGGTATACTGCTCATTTTTCAGTTGGGTTATTTGGATTTTTGCAGTTGAAATTTTGGGGTTCCTTACATATACTAGATACTAACTTCCTTTGGCAGATGTATGGTTTGCAAATATTTTCTTCCATTCTGTAGGGAATATGCCAAATTGTAATTTTAAAACATTTCAGCAGTATTAGTTTCTATAAAAAATGCAAATAACATCCATTAGTTACTCTATTCATAATTTTGAAAGTGACTTAAGCAAGCAATAAAAAGAGCAAGAAAATTTAAGATCCGTGTTTTTTTTAACTAAGAAACATCTTGTTCCTGAGGTGAAGGTGGAAAAAAGAAATTTAACATCACAGGAAAAACACAGCATGTAATTCTGGATTGAAAATTGTGAACCTCAGTGATAATGTTACAAAACTGACTTGTTTTTCAGACAATTGGGACAATATATTTGCAAAAAAGAAATATGTTTAAGTGCAAAATGGTTGACTTTGAGTCATTTCAGACCGTTGGTTCACACAGAAGCAATAAAAATTTCAGATAGACCAGAGAATCAGAGACTATATTCTTTAAATGACAAAAAAAAGAGAGCGAGAGAAGACTTCAGTTCTCAAGAGAATGATATACAGTGGACCCTCTGTATCAATGGGATCTGCATCTATAGATTCTTAAATTAAAATTATCTGGGAAAAAAGTTGCCTCTGTGTTGAACATGTACACGCTCTTTTGTTTTTCATGATTCCCTAAAATAATGCAGTATGTTGTTGTTGTTGTTAGGTGCCGTCGAGTCAAGTCCGACTCATAGCGACCCTATGTACAGCAGATTGAAACACTTGTCGATTCTGTGCCAGGCAAACCATCTTATTTATGTTTAAGCCCATTGTTGCAGACACTGTGTCACTCCATCTGGTGGAGGGTTTTCCTCTTTTGTGCTGACCTGCCACTCTTCCAAACATGATGTCCTTCTCCAGGGATTGTTCTCTCCTGACTACATGTCCGAAATATGTAAGACGCAGTTTGGCCATTTTTGCTTCCAAGGAGCACTCTGGTTGTACCTCTTCTAGGACAGATCTGTTGGTTCTTTTGGCAGTCCATGGTATATTCAATAGACGTCTCCAGCACCACAGTTCAA